>CM076577.1:1291237214-1291460410 GCA_034641835.2 Pinus albicaulis
CAGAAATTTAAAAACAGTCAAGTCAAGATTAAGCTGTTTGACTTGCTGTGATCTATGGCATAAAAACAAGCTGCACATAGATTATTATTTGCAGAAAATTAAAATCAAAATGGAAGGCTTAAGTCCTAGAAGTCCCTCATCATGGCCTTCTCTTTTCTTCACAGCTCTGTTTTTGCTTTTGTTTGAGTTGTCTTTGCTTTTCTTCTGGTTCAATTTTTGAACAAATTAGAACCATTTTTTCTCTTTTGTGACTCAGAAAATAGAACCGTTTTGAGTCATCTCCTTTTGGAAACTTTGGTTCAGATTTTTAGTTTGTTTGAACCTTCAATTTCTACCGTAATCTATCTACTGATAAGCCAATATTGAATAGTTTGGCAAATCGAATTCACTATCCTATCAGCAGAAAATTTAAAACTAATTAGTCAAGATTAAACTGTTTGACTAACTGGAAGTGTGTTTAGTAGGAGTGGCATTTAAGCTTGCACACTTTCAGATTTTTTTCCCTCTTTTTTTTTTTTTTTTTGGGCATGGGGCTATACCTTTCTTGTTTTGTCAATCTGCCCTCTTTTCTTTCTTTCTTTGTTTTTGTATTTTTGAATTTTTGATTTTTCTTCAAAGCAGAAAACAACAACTAGCTATATGCTCGGAACTGAGCTTTATTGACATTCCTATCTGACCTATTCTAAACATGGAGTATTTACATTTATCATATGATACAAAAATGCCAATGCAGCCAGCTGAGTAATGACAAGAAGAAGTAGAAACTCTGGCTGCTTGTCAGAGGTATCCATAGGACATATTGAAGATTAATCTTCAATATCAAGGCTATCACAGAAGGTGACAACTTTTCATGTCTCTGGCTCTTGCAAAGGATCACTGCTTGATAATTTGAGCCAGTTGGGATTTCCACACACTCTTCCATAGGATCAACAAATAAAAGATGAAGATTCTCTTCTTTATGGTCCTCCATGTCTGGTAGATCGTCTGCTTCCAAGACTTCAACTTTGAGGAGTATGTCTTCAGTATGTAGCTTGGAAGTATCGTCATATTTAACCTGCACAATAGCAAACAGTGAAATATTTTCTTTCTCTAAACATATGCTTGCTTCTGATACAAATTCAAGCTCTTTATATGACAGACTAATATCAGTGAAGGGAGAAGTTTCTTCTTGAGAAGATGATATATCCACTGCAGGATAGTCTTCTATTTGTTTTTCTCCTTCATCCTCATCATCCTCTGAACTGGAGGACTCATCATATTTGATAGTGTTGTCCTCTTGCTCAACAATTTCTTTGTTACTCTTCTCTTCATCTTCTGAGTTGAAAGGCTGCTGATTCCCAATAAAGTGAAAGCTTTTTATGATGGATCGAAAAGGATGATTGCGGCTTTCAAGCTGATGATGGTGAAACTCATAACACCAATCAAATTCTGGTTTCCCTGCATGATTAGTTTCTGTTTGGAAATCGTCATCATCACAAGACTAATTGAAGTTTGAAAAATTATTAGAATAAACATTTTCATCAGTCAGACATATTGGGATATCAGTTTGCTTTTCTTCTTTCTGATCTACAAAAGAACTTTCTAAATCTGTACAACAAAGTTCTCTACATGAATGGGCAAGAGTGTTTGTTTTGCAAAAAATTTTAGAGACTGACTGTTTATAAATAGTCTGTTCTATTTCCTTCTCTGTTAAAGGGGAAGATGTTTCCATGTCCCTTTGAACAGAAGTACAACAATTATCTGTCTCTTGCGAAGACTGATTTTGAGGCTGAATATCTTCTTGAGCCCCGACTATAAGGGATGATGAATCAATATTTGAGTTTTCAGGGATATCTTGAGGAATGTCCATTATTTCTTGGATCATCTCTTCCTCAACTGATTCATTTTTATTCTTAAAATTTTTCAATAGGAGATTAAACTCATGAATGGCTGTTAAAAGATCTTCAGGATGCATCTCTTCCAAAGCTTCCCCATTATCTATAATGTGTTGGCTGATGTTTTGTGATGGATCATAATATATTGCACCCAATGACAATGATGTAGAGTTTTCTTTATATTTCTCATAAAACACATATTCAAGGTCTCTCAAAGAAAACAAACTACTAGATCTCAAGCATTCATACCAATCCCTAGCTTTTCCTTCTAATGTTAACATGAACATTTTCATTAGGCAGTCTTCATGCCATTCAACTTTCAACCTCCATACATGTATATGAAATTTGATAAGATGTAATAAAGGGTCATCAAACTTTTCACCTTGAAAAATAGGCAGGTTGTCATCCCAATTCACCTGGGGCATCTTATGTGGAAACCCAGGGATATGATCTCTACTCATTGGGGCATATCTTTGTTGTATTCTTGGAATCATGTTTGTAAATCAAGAAAGAGGTCACTGTGTCTGGTCAATCAGTTCAGGGTCTTCTACCAGTGGAGTCATTTGGTATTCTGGGAGTTTCAGAGTGTGGAGTCGCCAGGTGGAAGATTTTTAGCTCGTAAGGAGGTAAAAGGTTTTATGGTCCACTACCAATGTTTATTATGAAGCCAAACTTGAGATGTTTTTTGTTTATTCTGAGTTATTCGGTTTTAGTGGTTAAGAGAATGTTCTAAGTCTGATTTTGAACTTAGCTAAGGTGTTCAAACAAACAGATTTTCTCTTATGGCTTGGTAACTGGTTCCTTCAAGGTTTGGTAAGGATTTTCAAGAATCCTAAGGGTTTCTTAGTTTGTCACTGATTCAATTTAGTCCTATCATGATTACCATTTGTTGGATAGTGCTTGAATAAAGTTAGTTATGTTATACTGGACCTAAAAGGTTTAAAGAAAGGTTTTTGAAACCTCTAATTCTCAGCAGGTCCCACCGTGATCGCCATTATGTTGGTGGCGATGAGGTGGCTAATAATCACTGGATATTCTTGAAAATAATGGATTTCTGAAGTGCTTAAAGGGTATTTAGATTATTATTGACTCATAAGTCCCACCATGATTGCCATTATGTTGGTGTCCCGTGTTCTGATAGTTTGGCAAATCAAAAGACAAGGCAACATCAGAACCAATCTTTAGAGTTCTAGGATCTAGTCCTCCTGTTCTCAGAGAGGGATCTCTCAAATATTTGTTTGCAAAGGTTTATCTTGTGTGCTTTGATTATGGATTTTAGACTAGTTATTAAGTGCGGGTGTTTGTTTGGTTGGATTGAGTTGATACAACAAAACATGAAAGGTCTAGGAAAGATAGACAGAAAGAGGAAATATCTGGTTCATTGGGCAATGGAGTCAAAATAAGGTCATGAAAAACTCTTCAAGGGATATGGGATATCAAAGGGAAAATCTAACTTGGCCACAGGATCCTTTTGTTTTTGGAATGAGATGGACATTAATGATTTGGAAAGAGAAGTTTAATTCTCAACAAAGGGAACTTGAAGAACATAACTCAACAATAAAGATATATTTGATAGACAGGGCTAACCATAAATTCTACAAACATTCTTTAAGCAAATAATAACTTCAAGACAACTTTTAAAATGAAATCTAAGATTCGGGGAACTCCCTATTTCCTCAAAGATTTTATTTTAAAGGATTTAGAAAACATAAAAGATTCACTAATAGTTGCATTCATAGAAGAGGGAACACCTAAATAACATCTATGCTTACAGCTATAAAGACCTTCAAAACAATTGTTCATGCAATGGCAAAGGGTAAGATCAAAACCGACCTCTTTGATTAACTTAAAACAATGGTATTTCAAAGGGAGACTTCAATAACAACTTTCAAGTGATAGCAGACAAGCAGGGAGAACCATAAATCATGCTGAAACCAACCTTTCGAGCTATTATAGAAATAAACCAGCATGAAGACTAAAGAGAAAGCTTAAAGCCCCTAAAATACTTAGCAGAAGAAAACATAAAACAGTGAAGGACGAACAGATCTAAGGTGCTTCCAGGAGTCATTTCTTAGTCTAAGAATTTCAAACTACTGTAATAAGAAATTATGGAACATAATGAAAACAGGAGAAAACATAAAACAGTTCAGAATAATTCACCAACAGCCAAGCTCATGGATCCAATGATAGAGCCTTCTCAGGAACAGCATATGACAACATCATCAAGACATCCAAGACTTCAATTTATTTTTCAACTTCAACATACTTGTATATTTATTTCAGAGAGTTTCAATATTACAAATTGTAATCAAACAACAACCAAAAACCAACCTCACTCATCTTCTACTGAAGTATTTATAGAAGGATGAGGAAGCGAGATCTGATGAAAGATATCAAATATAATTAATACAAAGTTAAATGAATTCTTGGCTTTTTGGGGCTCGATGAAGAATTTTACAGGTGTTTCTCTGTATTAACTGTTTTACAATAAATATCAAAGCTTGATGGGATCTTTGTTGACTTTGAGGCTCTGCATAATGTGGAGTAATTCTGCAGATATTTGTCGCATTAGTTTCCTGTGGCAGAATTAACTTCTTGGCAGTGATGGAGGCAGATATTTCTTTAAGCAATAACTTCGGCCTCTGTTTGAAATATTTGAGGCAACAGGTGGCTTTGTGGTAGCTGAGGAATCAATTCGCCCCAAAATGCGACGGTGGAGGTCCTTTATGCCTAATAGATCTTTTTGATTTTCTATTAATTATGTTCTAATTTAGGGGATTAGGCTTCTGATATTCAATCTTAGCCGTAATCCCGCAAATCTGTCTTCTATTTTCAATCTCCTGTGGGCTGTCTTCAAAAACCGATACTCTTTAACTGTGTTCTGAATAGAACAATGTCTTGTCGATGTGCAGGACTGCGCAGGGCTATTTTACATGTTATCAAAGTTTATGAAACATTTGACAAATTATTGAATTCAACCCTGTGAATGGTTCCTTTCGTAGCTCGAAGGCACAGGAAACATCTTTCCCAGCCCCCGGCTTCCCTTCATTATTCAGTGGAAAACCATTAAAATACCTGCAAAACACAAAAACAGTTAAGAAATCCTGCGTTTTGGGTTTAAACTGCTTAGAAGGCTGGGAAGGAGCGCCACTGTTGGATCTGGACATGTGGACAGTCCAGATTTAATCGGGGAATCGCAATCAATGGGAGGAGAAAAGCGGTGCGATTGATAAACTCTGATGCAATTGCGCGATCGGGAGGGTCAAAGCGATTGAGCGAAGACCGTCGATCTAAAACGAGATCAACGGTGGAGGATGGATCGGGGGAGTCGCGATCGGGGGGCAAAGAAAATGTATGCGATTAAACCTTGCGATGCAATGGAGCGCAGGCCGTCGATCTACATATTAGATCGACGGTGGAGAAAAAATCGGGGGAGAGGCCAATCGACGGAACAAAAAGGTGGATGCAATTGAAACCTCCGATGCGATTGCGCGATTGGGAGGGCAAGAGCGATTAAGCGATGGCCGTTGATCTATAAGTCAGATCGATGGTGGGAAGTATAATCGGGGATCGGCAACCGGGTGAAGTAAACAAATGTTGCGATCGAAAGCTGCGATGCGATTTTTCGCGGACCGTTGGATCGAAGGACTAGATCAACGGTCGGGATTTGTTTCAACCTACGCACCGGCGGAAAACCTTGAAACATAGGAAAATCCGACCTTTTAACAAAAAATAAAGGTTTTATAATATGGGCAAGATGTATATATGTGATAGTTAGGTGCCCGTTTGCGGGGCCTTTGGGCTGTATGAACTGTAATATGCCCGGGGCCTGTTAAAACAAGGGCCAATCGCAATCGGGCCATCGGGCCTTGTCTTTTTAATTTACCCATTTGTTTTCTCCGATTGCGATTGTGCAATCGGTCTTTTTGATCAACCCATTAGATTATTTCAACACGTGACTTAAAGCTTTTTAAGTTAAAACTTTGGATATGCGGGTTTTCATGAAGGGGAGAAAAAGGAGAACATAAAAAATAGAGGAAATTTATGAAGAAAGGGGAAACAAAATGAAGGTCAGTTTATGAGTGGAAGAAGGGAGAAATGACGATTTTTGCAGCAGTTTTTCTTTTGTAATCAACAGAATTTATGAGTAAAAAATGGAAATAGTAATGAAGATTTTGGACAGAGGCATGAGGCGTTCAAGAGTCTTCAAGAGCCAACAATTTTTTAATAGGAAAAATTGTTCCTTGAAGGCTCAGAACATATTTAGCCACCTTTGGTATGATCAAATTTTACAGGTGGCTAACACCTCCAAGTATGCCATCCTCCCAAATCAAATCAATATCTCTACACTTCATGGGATGTTGAAGTGCAGTCCCCTAGAGATCTCCAAATGAAGACCACTCATTAATGACCAAGTTGACCCCATAAGGATCCAAATAAGATGTAGGCAAAAACTTCTCATTAAGATGTGAAGTGCTCATCAAGAAGTATCCATCATAGTAATGGAATATGTCATCCATCATAATATGTCTTCCATCAACCATTTGCCTATCCATTGCTACACAAATGTGTTGGTCATCAAAATGTCTCAATATTAGTTGGGCCCCCAACTCATAACTGCTGCTCAATGACAGCGCTGCTATTCTCCATGATGGTGCATATGCTGTCTCATGCTCATGCTCGATGGTGAACATATAGTTCTGCATTGGATTGTTTAGGACAATACTCATCCTATCCTCTAGAAATCTACACTCCAACCCCAAGAGTTGTGTGCAGCTCAACAATGAAATACTAGGATGAAAGTACATCTCCTCATTGAACAAATCAAAGTTTCCCAACATAGTGATAGTCTATTGCTCCAAATCAGCAAGGTGCTTTGACCCTAGGTCATGCAATGGTATATTCCCACAATCCTCCATATGATGTGTTGAAATAATAGAAAATGGAAACATGTGCATACCTCGGTAAAGCTTGGGAACATCTTGTATTTCTACAAGGTTTCCTTCCTCCGGTGTGATGACTTCCCCAACTGCTAATGATGATGGCTGCACCAGTGCTGGTATAAGTCTCATCCTCCTCTTGCGTCTTTAGAATAGTGCATGGGAATCTAAATGCCAAGAGATCAAGATCACTTTACAAAGGTGCAAGTGTCCCTCCTCCTAATGCAAGTGCTCCTGTAGCAAGTGGTGGTGAAGGTCTCCTCTCCTCTAATTTCTTCTTGTCAAATATCTTGATCAACCTTTGAGTAAAATCTGCATATGCAGTCACTCTTGCATGACTCAAATGGCTGAACCACCAAATTTTTGCTTCACCCTCAAGGTGCAGCGCTGCAATCTCAACAAATTATCTCTCTACTACTGGATGTAGTAGGAAAAATGCATCCAACTTCATTCCCCAAGCTCTTGTTGTGTATGTGGATGACCCATCAAATGTAGACAATAGAAATCTATTGCTGCAAGGTATTCTTTCCTCTTTGAGCTGAATGAACTGTGGGAGAGTTAGATTCTCCTTGAAATCTCTAGGTTGAGACTTATATTCTGCAAGATACTCACTTAGAATCTCATGATCCAAGTGTCCTCCATCTCCATGCCTTTTGTCTTCTTCTTCAAAAGAAAAGGGCATAGTATGTTTCTTTGGATCTCTATGCAATACCGGTTCTTTCTTCTGCTGATAGGAAGTACATGGACCTTCCTCATCTTGAAACCCTAGTGTGGTTTCATTGCTTTCCTCCATTCTTCTTTTCTTGACCTCCTTGGTGAGGTCCCTCTTAGATCTAAAAAGAGATGAGATAAAACTCATTCTTTCCATCATTCTGATCTCTTTCTCCTTCTTCTTATTCTCCTGATAGCATAATGGCTGAGATCCATAGGCTGAGCCAAGATTATGCTCCAATACCACTGTAATATTCCCAAATGGGAAAAGTAGGAATATAGTGCATAAAATTGGAAATAGCAGTAAATAACATTACACCAAAATGTATGAAAACTAGAGAGCCATTTTATTATGTAAATCAACAAAAAATAGGTACAATAAAATTTGGCACAACTCAAATGATCAAGGCAAACAAGCCTCCCATGAATACATATGCCAAATATGAAATACTGCTACATAACATAATGCAGGAGAACAAGTACAATGCAGTCTTAGAAGGTAAAATGTTACTGTAAATGTAAAATTATATATATCTACTAATGTATGACTCATAAAGTGCCGGGATTAGATATCTAAGCTCCCAAACACATTTCCAAGGTAACCCAGGAAGGGTTTCTTGAAATACACAAAAATGTAGAAGATAAAAATATGGCCCTAGGGATGAATAATATCTGCAACTGGATAGATGATAGGAGGTGGATGATATGATCTAGAAATTTATGAAAACTCCTACTATAGATTCTCCAAATGAAAGGCTGATCCCCTCACTGGAAATCTATCTCCCCCAACTAGGGCTCCAAACCCTCTACTACAACTGCACAATGAAATAACGCAGTTCCTTCAGAAAACTGCATTGTAGCTGATAGAAGTACCTTAGCCTAATGCTGGATGATGAAATGAGGCTCAAGAATCTCCTTTACAAGCCTCTCGGATGAAGGGATGCTCCCTCCATTGGAAAACAAGCTCAGAAGTTGGGTTTCTCAACCCTCCATTGCTGACCCCTGCAACACAACACAATACTCTACAGAAACTATGCTATAGAACAAAGATGGAGCTTGGCCTGATGTCGGATAGTGGACCATGTAGTGAAATACTCTCCTAAGATGCCTCTCAAGGGAAGAGATGGGATTCCCGACCAGGGACACCCTGTGCTAAACAACACTGCAATCTTAGCTAAACAGCTGAAGAGAGCAACAAGTCTAAACAAACCATCGAGAAATAATAATCAAAACATAACCCCATATGGCTGCCATCCTCTTCCTTATATAAGTTATGAGCTTCCTCACCCTTGGCCCCACTCAATTAGGTCACTACTTCCATGCATTCAATCTCCCTCCAAAATTGCGTTGTCCCACCATGAATGACACTCCTCCATAACAACGTTGTTGATTTGGTCAAAGTTGACCCAGTCTTCATGCTCCAACCCCTTTTCACACCTAAGTGTCTTCAATCCAGCTCTTTATATGACCTCCATTCACACTAGGAGTGTCTTATATTCCTAATAAGGATATTTATGGGTCTCCATACCCTCTTATTCCTCCATCTAAGAGAAAAATCAAAATTTAATATTCCAATTAGCTGTGTGCTAATTTAGGAATATTACAGAATATGGCATAACCAAAAACTCATAATTAAATTAATTTGTTCTAAAGGTTGTCTTTGGAATGTATTTTTGCCTCGTTCTAATATATATCTATAATGGAGATCTAACTTATTAAATAAAATTGCTCCATGCAATTAATCTAAGAATTCATCAATGGCAGGAATATGAAACTTATCATTGATTGTTGTTTTGTTGAGTTGTTACAATAGTTTGGACACATAAACCACAAACCATCTTAATTTTTTATAACCATCATCACTGGTGAAGAGAAAATCAAGGAAATTTTTAAGAACCCCCCTAAATTTATATGTATAATAAATGGGTGAATCCCCATGATACATGGAAAAATGAAAGGCGATTTTATCAATAATAGAATATGTATATAATTTTTTTGGTGAATCTCTCATAATATTATATTATCTTGTAAAATCATGGTAAATATCTCACTAGATTATATTACCTTGTAAAATCATGGCGAATCTTTCACTGAATTATAAAATCCCGTAAGATCTTGGTGAATCTTTCACTAAATAATAAAGAATATGTAAAGGGCTAACAAATTTCATAATGAGTATTTATTGTAATGGCTTCAAGACTTGTTGCAATCCATCAAGAACCAAAACAAGTATATTCCTTATATGGAATATAAAGATATTTCTCATGGAAATTCAATTAGGTTTAGCACAGGGTGGTAGGGATAAATCCAACACGTGACAATGTGTTTAACTCATAATGAGTATTTCTTGTAATGGCTATGAGCCTTGTTGTCTAAGAAATCCCCCGAGGACTGAAATATGTATATTCCTTATCTAGAATATAAAGATATTTCTCATGTATTAAAAAAAGGGAGGATATGAGATTAATGATATAATTACAAAGCCATGTGATGGTGTACTTAACATTGACTAGTCATAATGGTTGATAGGTTAGTCATGTACTTTATTTAATATTTGTCAATTAATTTATTGTTTTAATTGTTATATTATAATTATTGTGTGTTTATTACAACTTGGCACCAACACACATAATTTTGGTAAGTAAATGTGTTGTCTCGTTCCAAGTTAGAGTGTTTTTCATTTCACCCATGGGCTAAGATTCACCCCTAAAATTTCTATGGATACAGATTATCAATCTAGAAAACACAACAGTTTCAAGTATTGGAAATATATCAACTACCCTGCATGGGGTCTACCATATTACAGGGGAATGTGGCCTCTCAGATGTAGCCACAATTTGTGCCTAGAATTATTGTTGCCATGTTATAACGTGCAGACAATTAATACATAATTTGCATTAACCTACCTAGTACCACTAGTCCTAGATCAGGTCTCAGGGTTTACCTTTCATATCTTCCTAAAGTCAGAGCACTTGGAAAGAACAATTTGTACCAAGAAATTTTTTTTCCTTGATGTAGCATGCAAGCAATTAATACATAAATTGCATTGACCTACCTCGTACCACTAGACCTTGTTCAAATCTTAGGTTTTGCCCTTTATATCTTCCTAAAATCACATGCTTGGAAAGATTACTTCAATGCCCTCCTCTCCCCCACAATTCAATGGCCAGGGTTTAGTAGATATACAACACAACAGGTTCAAATACTAGAAAGCTATCAACTACCTTGCATGGGGTATGCAATATTACAGGGGCATGTGGCCTCTTAGTTGTAGCCACAATTTTTTCCAAGCATTATTGTTTCCTTACTATAGCGTGCAGGAAATTAATGCATATTTTGCATTGACCTACCTAGTACCACTAGTCCTAGCTCGAATCTCAGTGTTTACCATTCATATCTTCCCGGACTTAGATTGCTTGGAAAGAAAATTTTGTACCAAGAATTTTTGTTTCCTTGTTGTGGTTTGCAAGAAAGTAATAAATAATTTGCATTGACCTAGATAATACCACTAGTCCTTGCTTAGATCCCAGGGTTTACCCTTTGTATCTTCCTGAGCCAACCCTACTTGGAAAGAATACTTTAATGCCCACCAATATTCAATAGATATATGACATAACATGTTCAAATATTGGCAAGCTATCAACTACCTTGCATGGGGTCTGCCATATTACAGGGGCATCTAGCCTCTCAAATAAGCTTGAAGAATAGGATCAAGATGAATTTTTTCGCCAAGAATACACTCATTGACATAAATGTTAAATATGGGAATATGAAATTTTTACACCAATAACTGTTTGAAAAATAGTTACACACAAAAGTGACATCATGGAGTGCTATGAGTCCTTCTCCATGTATTGTTTTGGAACATATCTCATAGATTTCTTGGGTGGGGAGTGTAGAAATTATACAATATGCATGTGTATTATTGGACTCTCCTGATCTAAAAAAATAATCTTATGTTAAATACAAAATCCTTCCACTTAATTCTTTGCAGAAATTAAATCGCCAATTGCAAAACACATATGAAGAAAATCAATCGCACTTAACAAGAATGTTTTAACGGGAAAGCTTAAAGCCAAAAACCCCAACTATCATATATTATGTATATCAATGGTACATGTAACAATATCATAGAAAGCTCAGCTCATAGAGCTCTCGGTACAATATACAATCGTCACACATTGTCATGCAGAAATTTTCATATCTATGCACCAATTTCTTGCCTCTTGACAACCTGCCTCCACTGCGCAAACCCTGCTGAAGAAGAACCCTGAATGAATTCGACCTTAATTTGCTTGCACTATGAAATAATCATAAGCATCTCCAATGTGTGTGTAGATGCATTGAATGCATCACTATAGTCACAATTGATAGTCCATCTCACCCTTTCACCTATCTCTCCACTGGGTCTCCACTAGATCTAACATGCAAGTAGTTAATTACTGTATTTCTTCAGTTGAAAGTAAGACACTACTTGTGAATTAATTAAATAATTAATTCACTCATCTTTCACTACTGTATGTTCAGTTACAACTAGCACAACTGAGTTTAACTCACTGAACCGGGTTAAACTAAATAACAACTCACATAAATACTCTTCCAACTTTGTTACAACTTGCTACAATAAGTTATAACGAAGTACTCCATGCACGAGTCACCAACCACCCTAGGAGTTGCATAAATCCTTCAGCCCACTGATGTGCTAGATCTGTTCACTGAAATAAAGTGCTCCAAGAGAATAAGTTACTATTTATTGTCTGATTATTATTAAGGGCTAATAATAATCGACATGCATTCTATTTTTAGATTAGCAATATATAAATAGACTTCGCCCATCTTCTAAAAATAGAAATTCATCCAAAGATAGATTTTTCTCAACCATCTAGAATCAACATCCTTCTAATTTTAGAATATGCTCACCATTCTAAAAATAGACATACAGCTAAAAATAGCTTGTGTGGGCCCCACCTAGTTTAGGTGATTATTTTTCACTAGGATCAAGGAATGATGTTTCCGGATGCCACTTTCACTATTTATTGTTGCAATCTTAAACATGGAGGAAAGAAATATTGTGTTCATGAAGATGCAGGGGCATTCAAATTCCACAACACCCCTATTGGAACTTCTTTGTGAAAAGGGATTTGTAAAGCAACCCTTCCCTATGAATTATTTCTTTAAGCCATGAAGGCTTGGGTAGTGGTTCTTCCAAGTTGTTAAATTTGGAATTGTTTAATATATGATAATAAAGCCTCTTTATGAAATTATAGCAGTGATGATTGAATCATATTGTGTATATGGGGAAGGAGAGTTCAAGTGGTATTATAGGTACAATTGAAGGTGGCATTGGGGACTTTGAAAAACACCTCACAAATTCAAGGCTAGTCAAACATATTAGAAATTTTCCATTTTTCATTGGAATTTTTCTATAGTTGGTACATTGACAAAAAGTTATTATCTGATAGAACATATTAGAAATCTGATATCTTTTATGGAATAAAATACACATGAAAAAACGATAAGGCCATGTTCATTATGGTAAAAACCATTCATAGAAATAAGATTAACCAATTTTTCTATCAACGAAGTACAAGGTCATTTCCTTAGTGGTAAAGAGCACTACTACATTCCCACCATTACAACATATGGGAGAAAATGAAGATCCACTACCAACATATGGTGGTCTAAAGAGAATGTCAAGCTGTAAAAATATTAAAATAACAAAAATAAACATAGCTAAAACTATTGTATTTCTTTAGAGCTTCTACTGCAATCTATATGGATATTTGTTTTTGATTTTGTATAGAGTAAAAAACTTAATAAATATATAGAATTCAATCAAATAATACACACGAACTACTGCTTTTGTCACTGGGTTTGCACTCACATTTTTTCAAATATGGAGATGGATCTTCACTAAAAGAAACCTTTGTCATAAGCATCACAATAGCCTAGTTAAAAAATTATAATTAGCTGAATTTGTAACATTTCTTAATGGAATTCACTCTATTTACAACTCCCTTGCTATGATAGTCTAAGGCATTCTTCATGTCTGAATAAATTTATAAGATGTTCATTAGTCAGGCCTGCAACTTTCATGAAGGAGTACATGATTTTCATGCCAATAAATCGGAAATTTCGCTTCAGCAAACCCTTGCTAATAGTTTCCTTGCATACTTGTGTTTGTTCACAACAGGCTTTAAATTCACGAAGTCCCATGTGTATCTGTCAAATGAGCCGAATTATTGTTCAATCTGAACAGAGCCAAAATAAAACATGTCAAAGTGCAGAACTCAGAGAAATTTGAACCTTAGGAAACATTGTTTAAGAAACAAAAAAAAATAAATAAGAAGAAGAAAATATATTTTTTAATGAAAACTCTTTAAGGAGAGAAACATGAAATTTTATATAAAAAAAAGACAAACATAAAGGGGATATCTAAATGCTAGTTTTGAAAAGATATAAAAATCCATGGAAGGCTAATGCAGATGTAAGTTTATAGGAAAATAAGTAACAATGCAAATAGGATGTCTAATGCTAGTCCCAAAAATATGTAAGAAACCATCAGAGCTTTCAGAGCTTTATAATATGGACATACATTGCTAATTGCAATACCTTAATAACCATACAATACCAACTTCTCTCTTCTCAAAAGCATGAAACAATCTTGAGATAGAGGTAAGAGTTACCTCAAGAATGTGTTTGGCATTCTCAACGATCCTCTAATTTTGGCTACATCCATGATATCATGTTTTGCATTGATTGATGCAATTTTCCTCTCATTGAAGGTTTACACAGTGGTGGGATCAAACCCAACAAATGCATCTTTGACAAATTTGTTCGAACTAAGATCAACAAGAAAAAAAAAGAAGGTTGTCATCAATAAAGCATCTTGGGATTATGATAAAGCATTATAATTAACCAATGAATAAATATCTCTGTCAATTAAGAATAAACATCGATTACTAAGCCCATGATCTAGTGAAAGAGCAATCATTCTTTGAGAAGAAGTTTATGGATGATATGGGAAACACAATGCTACACTCAAAAACCATCCAATGAATCCAAACATGAAAGAAAAAGGTAATGATTTGTGTGTAGTTTAATTGTGAATGGATAAAGTGAAATTGAAAGTTTCCATATGTAAATGACACCACATGCAACAATTCAAGGTCCAACTCATTGGAAATTTGCTTCAAAACTGACATCTGCAATACTCCACGCACAAATATTATATTGATAATGTAGTTTAACTCTTATAATCCACACCAATGAATACTAACTAGTTATCACAACTAGAAATTAATTAAATAAGAACAACAAATTAAACGAGAATTGTCACAAGCATACAGAGGAATAACTGAAGCATTCACACCATCACAAAAGATATTTTTACCCTATAAACCAAAATGGTTAAAACCTGTTTCAAATGGTATAGCTCGGGCTTTATTTTCTTAGTGATTTGTAAAATTTAAATAGGCTTAAAATAAATACTAAAGGTACATTACTCACTAAACTTCTCATGATTACCTTTGTAGTTACTTATTATAATATGGAATGAACATGGAACTTGAAATTAATACATTCAGGGAGGTGTAGACCAGAATCCTAACCATAGGTCATTTGGTTAACCACATAAAAGTCATTAATAATAGAATTAGCCTCAGTAGCTCACTGCACTCCACATACAGTTTGTGTGAGATCCTTCTAAAAAAATGTTTCACACTGAAACATTTTTCTTTGCTCTATCTAATTTCCACAAAATGAAACTCTCACGAATTTGAATTGTGGGTTGATAGGAACATCAAGTATTGATAATGTTTTACAATGTCAAACAAAAATCCACCCTAGCTCATATCACCTACCTTCCTATGCAAGAGCATCTCCAGCCTAGCTCATATCACATAAATTCATACACAAGAGTATGCAATTTTCCTATGTTTGGTAACCTATAAATTTAACACTAATCCTGAAGGTAGATGATTAGATCCAAAGGATCTAATAAAACCTAATAGATTTAAGAGTAAATGTCAGTATCAACAAAAAAAATGAAAGATGAAATGTAACATATACAATAACTTCATTAAACCCAATTTCTTACATCCTGTTTGAGAAGCTTATAATACCAAACATTTCCAATTGTTTCAACTCAATTTAGATAAACATCCACCAAATAAGGTTGCATCCTCTTGGTTATACTGAAACCGAATACAAAAATAATATTGAAGCCTCCAATTTCTTACATCTAGTTTGAGCAGTTTATAATATAAAACACTAATCCAACACTGCTCCAGACACATCTACAGTAGCCAACTCTTTCAACTTAATTTGAAGAGGCTAAGTTATATGACAGGACCGATACAACATGAAGGTGGAATCCACTTGACTATCCTTTACAGAAAATCCAAAAGATAGTCTCAAAGCCTCCAAACCGTTAATCAATCATTCAAGACAATACGATACCTATGCCAACCATATACCATGCCCACCTATAGGATGCCTTTAATGTTTGAAAATATTTTGTAAAGATACATAAGATAAAAAATAAGATGGACAATGAGAAATTGAGGAAAAAAATCTTATATCATTATCTATCTTTTGGATAATAAATATTCTCACAAACACAAACATAAAACCATATATGATGAAAGCATAATTCTGATTCTATTTTAAGAATGATGAAAGCACACTCTTTAGAAAATATTATGGGAAAAATGCCACTCACATATTGTTTTTACCCACTTGGATTTTAAGGCCTAATGAAATTTCTCTCATAGAAACAAACATAGAACCTTCAATGATGAAAGCATAATTCTGATTCTCATCAAGATGATAAAGCATTATCGTAGTGCCACAATACAAAAAAAATTTTCCCCCACTTGGATTCTTAGGCTTCAAAAATTTTCTCTCACAAACACGACTATATAACCATCTATGATGAAAGCATAATTTGATTTTATTTAATATGATGAAAGAATTCTCTCTAGAAAACAATGATGGGCACAAATCCATTCACTATATTTTTTAACCCACCAATGAGTCTTTTTTCCTCTAATTTTCTTCCACCGTAATGGCTTCTAAGCTAGATTAGATTGATGTTGAACACCATGAATCAACTTTATACAATTTCCAACTTCACCTTTATGGGCTTATGCGATATGTCATTTTAATCTTGAAGATGTTGATGGGAATGTTGGTTTCGTTTTTACAAAATATCATTTTCACTTGACCCATTTGATTGGTGTGCAATAGGTCTGAGAAAAATCCCTTTCAATTGGAATTTTTCAAGTAAAAGAAGCTAACAAAAATCTATAAAAGTGCTTAGAAAAACTATAGTTTCTACTCAAATAATTTGGGAGAATACTAAGAAATTATACAAAAATATTTCCCTAGATTTGAAAATATTATTCCCAAATGTTTCAATTGAAGATAATCCCCTTCTTGTTGAAAATCAACTCAGAAAATTAGCTGAAAATTTCTTGTCCATGTGCCCTAGCTAACACTATGAAAGTCTGAGGAAATTCTGAAGGTAAAAGTGGTGCAAGATATGCAAATAAAGAATATCGTTGGTGTGCCAAGGATGTATGCCAAACCTGGCTTGATTTTGTTGGATAAATACCATATAAGAGGATCTCAAAAATTGCAGAAGGAAGATGCAGAAATAACCTTATGGGAAGTTTCTTCCTTTCTATAAATAATGATTGAATTAACTCCCAAATTTTTGGCAATTCAACTCTGCAAGTACAACTGCACAACTGATTTTATGCCAAAATTTGTATGTTCTAACTAATTCATGGAATCATTGATTGGTTCGTCTCAACCAAATGTGGAATTAAATTGCATTAGACTCATGAGTCTAAGTAGAGTGGGACTGAATCCAGTAAGCATGCTTCCCATAACTCAGAATTATTTATTTTTTAAGTACTTTTGGGTCCCCACGCATGTTATTTCAATTTAAATTGTAGCTATGCAAAACTTGAATCTCAACATGTTAAGTTGCAATCTGCAAGTTGCTATGACAAATCATAAAATTTCATCCTGGATTTAACAATCCCAAGAGAATCTTCTAGAATCATGAGTCTACATAGACTAGGATTGAGTCTAGTAACCATGATTCCCATAACACAGAATTATGCATTTTTTACATACTTATGGGTCCCCATGTATGTTATTTCAATGTAATCTATAGCTGTGCAAAACTTGAATCTCAACATGTTAAGTTTCAAGCTGCAAGTTGTTATAACAAAACATGAAATTTCACCATGGATTTAACAATCCCAAGAGAAGCTTCTATGCTTGCTAGTTTTACCAAACTAAATGTTACATTAAAAAAAAACACAATTGACCAAAGACATACAACTATAATTTGGTTCAATATCTCTTGTATTTGTGTAATCACAATAATTTTGGAGCATCATGGACTTGATAAACTAACTATTTCAATCAAATTTCCAATCCCATTGTCTAGCACTGGCCTCAACTTTTGAAGGGAATTTGGTCTTTGACATTGGTTTTTCTAGGTTTTGGAGACAAGTTTTATTCAATCTAACAGAACACACTATATAAATTATTTCTTTCCTGATCAACTTCCTGAAGTTTGTGTTATTCCTTACCAACAATACTTCCATAATGCATGAGTATATCTAATCTTATGGTTCACATTTTGGAAATTTTATTTTCTTCAATGGAAAGAGGTTGTGGATAGGATAGTGGAACCTTCTCCCTTGTCATCGTTTTTGTTTCTCTGGTTATTTTGCATAGCTAGTTTAATGGAGTGATTTTACATCACCAGCTTACTATGATCTATTTTATATTTTCAATGAGTATTTTAGTAGTTTTTTCTTATTCTTATTGAATTTTTTCCTGCCATGGCCTTGCTCTCCCTCTAGGAAAATCATATTTTATTTGGTTCTTCAAAAGCAACAATGTCATATTTTCAAGTATACTACCTGAAAATACTTATTATGGGTGTGTGTGTGTGTGTGCGAGAGAGAGAGAGAGAGAGAGAGAGAGAGAGAGAGAGAGAGAGATAGATCCTTTAACTGTTTTTTAGGTTTGAACTTTTATTATCGATAATATGAAAAATATATTATATATTGTATTTCACTAGCTACTAAGTCACTGATATATGTTGGTTTTTCCTTATAATGATTCTTTTGTTCAATGCAGATGACAATATGGGAAGGAAGCAATCTAATCCGCTCTTATTTTTCATAGGGTTCCTATTGAACCTATATAGATTCATAAAGACACCACCAGAGATTACAAAAGAAGCACAGATCCATGGATTACAGAGTATATCCTATGGAACTCATCGATGCCCCCTCATCCATTCCCCTCTATCTACAGAATACAACCTATATTGGCAGTTTCTCCACCATCTGTAGTCCAAAAACCATGGCACCTTCTATAACAAAAACACTCCACCCTTCAACTTATGTCCAACAAACCTCAAGCATTGCCTAGAAAACAACAATGTGAATATAGCCAACCTTTGAGCAAGAAAGGATCAAGCCTCCATGGGAAAATACCCCCTTCTTCTCTTATAAGTAGTCAAAGAAGGAACACATGTACTGGACATCAAAGCAAATAAACACCCTGTATAACAGATTAGCCTCACTATATAGTATAAATAATTTGGAAAATAACAATCCTTGTAATCACCTTAGAAAAAAGCTAAAAACAAGCTTCATCATTACATAGAATGCATATACATCTACAAATTCAATAGAATATGGCCAAATGGAGAAATTATAATAAAAAATAGCCAAAAACTAGGCTATAATTATTCCATTAATTTATGTGCCAAACTTTTTCTTTCTATTTTATCTCAAAACTTCAAAGGAGAGAGTTAAGTCTTAACTGACAGATCTTGGTTTTGGGAAAGAGAAGGATTCTTCTTGAAGCCATGGTGGTCTCCAAAATCAATTCCATCAAATGTTTTTCACCACCACACCAGTGTGGGAGAGGCCTCCAAAATATTCCACTCCATATTTGAAAAGAAGAAGTCTGTAAAATAATTTGGAATCCATTTGGAAAATATATTAACTCAAGCAGCAAGAACAAGAAAACTAGAGTATTCACCTATGCCAAATTAAGCATTGAACTAGATCTTAGCAAATAACTGCTAGACAATTATTTTGGATCAAATTTTGGATTAAGGACACTTCCATTAGCTGTAGTGTCTGTCACAACACGACCACCTTATGGAAAAAAACCACAAAAGGTAGCCCAAAAAAGATCCAAAAAGAATACCCCCTATTCTAATACAACTTCGCCTTTTTTCTCTATGTTTATCTTGGTGCCTTCTAAACATTTCTTCAATATTTTCATGGAATTTTGAAACAAATCAGTGTTGAGCTCTTCAAACTTGGGTGTTGTGATCTTCGTGTTAAAATCTAATTCTTTGTAGAGATAATTAGTATCTATTAGTCTCCACTGCGAAATATAGAATTCTATTTTTCTTCTCACATTTTGAATGAAATCTCTGAAGATTTATGACACTCGTGCTCACGTACTTCTTGATTTTTCTTTCGTGGTGTCAAACACAATGACTGGAAAATATATTTTCCATCATCTCAAATTTACCACCATGAACATTTAAGAATGGATGATGTCGAAGGTGCCTCCACCTAAGTTAAAAACTAGGATCGTCTTATTTTTATTGGAAGAATAAACATCTGTGTCAAATCCATAGGCCATATTTGTGGTAGTGGGTTCGTTAATAATTTTCATTACACTGAGACTAACAACATTTGTCGCATATTTGGTAGACCTCCAATGGGAAATGTTAAAATAGGTAAGGATAGTGAGCCCCATATTTTTCACATCACAACCCAAGAAACCTTCAACTAACTTTTTCATTTTCATTAAAATGATAGAAGGTATCTTCTCAACTGCAAACTATTTTGTCTCACCTTTGTAATCCAGTTGAATGATGGGATGACCATTTTTTCCTGCAGCAACAGTGAAGGGGAAGTGTATTGTGTCAATTTTTACACAAGGATCATTGTATCACACTTAGATGAGTCTCTTGGAAATGAAGATGGAGTTTGAGGGATTAGTTGACACCTAATTTTTGGTGGGAGCTCCAACCAATATTTCTAATGGGGTGAAAGCAAACATTGAAGGAGTGGTTATGTTTCCCTTATCATCATTAAAAATAATTTCAATTCTTTCATGCTACCACATTGTTACCCATGAGTAATATGTTCCCTTATAAATGACAAAGGCTTAGCATGCCCTAAGGAATTTTAGAGAGACATGTTCTAGCCAATGTTTATTGTGGCCTAAAGACTTTTCCTTAAATGCCTAGATAAATCATTGATTTCACAAATTTATGAAACCATAGATTTTGGTCTAGACTGCCTAGCCAAGACAACAACAATTTCAACTATGTCAATTTTCATTTGAGGTTGGTGTACTACATTTTTTTTATCAAGATTTATGCCTCACTATATAGTATATATAAATTGGAAAATAAAAATACTTATAATCACCTTAGAAAAAATCTAAAAACAAGCTCCATAATTACATATAATGCATATACATCTACAAATTGAATAAAATCTAGACAGATGGAGAAATTGTAATAAAAAAAAGCCAAAAATTTGGCTAGAATTATTACATTAATTTTAGCGCCATATTTTTTCTTTCTGTTTTATATCAAAGCTTCAAAGGGGAGAGACAGAGTCTTAGCTGGTAGATCTTGGTTTTGGGAAAGAGCAGGATTCTTCTTGAGTCCATGGTCTCCAGAATGCATTCTAGCAAATGTTTGTCACCACCACACTAGTGTGGGTGAGGCTTCCAAAATCTTCCACTCCATCTTTGAAAATAAGTCTGCGAAATAATTGGGAATTCCTTTGGAAAATATATTAACTCAAGCAACAAGAACAAGAAAACTAGAGTACTCACCTATGCCAAATTAAGCATTGAACTTGATCTCAGCAAAGAACTTCTAGACAGTTATTTTGGATTAAATGTCGGAGTAAGGACACTTCCATCATTCGTAGTTCCTATCAAAACATGACCACCTTATGGAAAACAACCATGGAAAGTAGCCCAAACAAGATCCAAAAATAATACCTCCCTGTACCAATACAACTTCGTGAATTTTATATATGTTTATCGTGGCACCTTCCAGACATTTCTTCACTATTTTCATGGAATTTCCAAACAAAACATTGTTGAGCTCTTCAAAGTTGGGTCTTGCAATATTGATGTTAAAGTCCAATCCTTGGTAGAGACAATAAATATCTATTAGTCTCCACTGCGAAAGATGAATTCTCTTTTCCTTCTCACATACTGAATGAAGTCTCTAAAGAGTTATGGCACTCGTGCTCAATTGCTTCTTGATTTTTCTTTCCCAGTGTCAAACACAATGACTGAACAATATGTTTTCCTTCACCTCAAATTTACCACCATGAATATTTAAAAATGGAGATGTCGAAGGTACCTCAACCTAAGTTAAAAACCAGGATTGTCTTATTTTTATTGGAAGAATAAGCATCTGTGTGAAATCCATAGCCTATAGTTGTAGTGGTGGGTTTGTTAATATTGTTCATTACAGTAAGACCAACAACATTTATCGCATCTTTGGTAGCCCTCCTTTGGGAAATGTTAAAATAGGTAGGCACAATGAGCCCCACATTTTTCACATCAAAACCTAGGAAACCTTTAGTTAGCTTTTTCATTTTCATTAAAATTATAGACTCATATCTCCTTAGTTGCAAACTATTTTGTCTCACCTTTGTACTCCACTTGGATGATGGGCTGATCATTGTTTCCTACAGAAACAGTGAAGGGGCAGTGTATTGTGTCACTTTGTACACTAGGATCATTGTATCACCCTTAGATGAGTCTCTTGGAAATGAACATGGAGTTTTGGGGATTAGTTGACACCTAATTTTTGGTGGGATCTCCAACTAATATTTCTAACGGGGTGAAAGAAAAAATGGAAGGAGTGGTTTTGTTTCCATTATCATCAATAAAAATAATTTCAATTCTTTCATGCTACCACATTGTTACCCATTAGTAAGATGTTCCCTTATCAAGGCCAAAGGCCCAACATGACTTAAGGAATTTTGGAGAGACATGTTCCAGCCAACCTCCAGTGGACCCACAACCTCCATTGTGGCCTAAATACTTTTCCTTAAATTCCTAAACAGATCATTGATTGAACAAATTTATGAAACCATGGCTTTTGGTCTAGACTGCCTAGCCAAGATAACAATAATTTCAACTATGTCAGTTTTCATCTGAGGTTGGTGTACTTCATTTTTTTTATCACGATTTATGCCTCACAATATAGTATAAATAAATTGGAAAATAACAATCCTTATAATCAACTTATAACAAAGCTAAAAACAAGCTCCATCATTACATAGAATGCATATACATCTACAAATTAAACATAATATGGTAAAATGGAGAAATTGTAATAAAAAAATAGAAAAAATTTGGGCTAGAATTATTACATTAATTTATGTGCTAGATGTTTTATTTTTATTTTATCTCAAAACTTCAAAGGAGAGAGATATAGTATAACAAAATTTTTAGGGAAAAACTGAAGTTTGATTATAACTATAAAAAATTTGAAACATAAAATGAAGTACTATTCTAACTTTGTGCATCACATATCTATGTTGACCCTATATCTCAGAGAAATATGAAGAGACTTTCTATAACAAAACCATTTGGTCCTTCAACACTTTTCTTTTTTGAAAAATTAAGTATCGGCATTAGAAAATGGGAAAAGAAGAGAAATACAAACTAATGGAAAATCAAAAGCCTGAATAAGACAAAATGGAAAAGAAAAACAGAAAAAATTGTATTACAGACTAGTGGTCATTTTCTTCAAAATAAAGCATATCTACTGGGAGGGTTTCTTAAGCACCAAGTCAGATGGTAAGATGGAAGGGGACGTTGGAGCAGTAAGGTTGTCTAACCAGGTGAATCACTAAGATGCAACAACTATCTATCTCTAGACTTCCTGTGTCAAATATCATGGTTAGATCGAAGAGAGGGTTCCTGAACAGAACGTATTCCATGGTCATCATACGACACTGCAACCAAACCAATCCAAGTATCTCTACGTGATATCAAACGGGGTTCCTAAAGGGTTCTGTGGACAATTCGTGGGGCCTCCTTGAGGCCAGTAAATTACATTTTAGGTCTTCGGGTTAGCTCCATGACAACTCGGCCTTCTATTAATGTAAGATCATAACAAAATTAGATAAGATCATAATAAAATTAGATAAGTAGAGGAGAACAGTATAATAGCACAAATGATTGGAAAATGTTATTGGCCATACTAATTTTACTAAATATAGCCATAGCGACTCTGGTGGATTATTGTTTCAGAACAATTAGTCTCATCATATTTTTTTTATTGAGGAAGTTGTATTGTTATTGGAGATATGAATTGTTTTTTAATATATTTATGTTACTCGGTGATATCCTCTCTCAAATGTATGAATATGTGTGTAGTCATAAAATCTGTCCGATTTATTTGAAGAAACCCTTTCTAAAATAATAAACCCAAGGGTAAAATTACCCTAGGCCCATTACATTGGATAAGCATTAATCTCAGTCCTCCATCCACATTATTTTCAAATACTAAAATTTATGTTTTGCTAAAGCTAACTCTTCAAATCACCTTGAGCCCATATTTCATAACTTTAGTGATCCTATTCTAGGGATACCCCAATTGTGCCAGAGGATAGCCATTCTAAAGTGAGAGCATGTTGTTGTGGTGACAATGGACAACCCCTCTTAGTTCCCTTAAGTTTGTGCTTGTGATTTGGGGATTTATCAATTAAGTGCTACTTCGGGCAGTAGGAAACCCCATTTAATACCATCCATTTGTTGTATTAAATGGCATGTTGGGGTTGACAATGAAGCATCGAGGGAATACTAGGGCCCGAGTTATGAGAAGGTGAGAACAACACTACTTTAAAAGGAGATGGATCCTATTAATAGGTTCATGGAGAGTGTAAATCTAGTTGGAATATATCTGGGGTTTCCATTGCTTTTGATGATTGGACAAGGACTAATCAGAGGCCCTTTGTCAATATCATTGCTTTTTCACCAAGTGGTTCCATTTTTATTTCTTCCAAATACTTCTCATTGTAGTATAATGATGCATAATTTATTTCAAAAATTTAAATGGAGATAATTGAGAAAAGTGGACCCATTTGATGGCGTAGGATGTCACAGAAAATGTTCCTATTTTTAAATCTATAGGGATGGTGGAGTGTAGATACCCATTCTTTATGGGACTCCATGCATCATACATACTTTTAAATTTGTAACACGACATATTTGTACTCAAACACCTTGGATTGTATAGGAGTGCAGGATGGCTATTAATTTCATCACAAACCACCATATCTCAAGCTATTTTCAAGGAATTCTCTAAAGTGGATTTATTGAAAATTTTGCCTATATATTTGGTTGCCTTCATTTTTTTGAAGCACCTCATAGAAGTTAAGCAGAAAAAATTGAAAATAGCTTTCGGTCGTATGTGGCATATTTGGAGGAAGAAAAAAACTGAGAAGGAAATTATGATTTTGTTGATGCCTCGAAAATCACTGCAACAACATTGGGGGATAACCACTCGATTGGGAACTTAAAAACCATTCCTTTTCCGTTTGGAATAGCGCCTCCAACTAGGGATGATGGGACTATCTTCCTAGAAAAGTATAATTGAATGGATGTGGGTATTTATAATTGAATGTAACTTGATAATGGGAGTGATAACGAGCTAACAGAGTATACATACCTATCTATATCCCAGGAATAGTTATGATTCCTTATATGTGATCTTGAAATATTATCTTAAGTATATGAGAATGAAGAGTATCAAATACTTATAGAAGTGAAAAACGATTAAAGTTAATTAATTTGATTAAATAGTTAATCACATTAAATGATTAAGCTTATATCACATTAAATAGTTGTATGTCTTGTATATATATTAAAATATGACAATATTTGCATGCTCAATAGTGAATTAATGCTCAATTGTATTAAAAATATACACATAACAAAACAATATAAAATAACTATGACTATCAATTATATAAAACATAATAGAAACCATGTAAATATTTACTCTGCTCATGGAAGAAATAGTCTTTGGTCCAGTCTTTCTATTAAGATGATTTCAAGAATACAAAAGTGTAACTTCCCAAAGCCTTCCTTACAAAATTTCAGGACCCTTCCTTTGTAGACATGAAAGGGTTTATATAGTAAACACTAAAAATATAAAAATAGCAAATACACAAAGTATTCAGGAGGTTTAAACAACTCTCCTTAAAATAAGTGAAAATAAGACATAAATAGAATTTTTTGTGTGACTAGCTTAGGAGTGTGATGTTGTGTCCTTTCGCATTCGGTGCTTGATTTGATGAATATCCAACATTAGTCGTACTTTAGGAGGATGATCTGGCCTAATGTGTAGTTTTCCAATGTAAACCGCATCTGATAATGCAGGAATCATATGGGATGAGGTGTCAGTTAGGCATCGTAGCATCAACCACTGACTGTGTGGCTTCACCAATTATTTCCAGTATTTCACCTAGTCAAGTTTAAATAACTTCTTGATGCTTTGTTCCTTTGTATTTGACATTTCCTGCCACCGTTTCATTAAATATTTTACATTAGGAAGGGAAACAGGTGGAAATTCATGAATTAAATTGGAACTAAGTAAATTATTGCTGACAATTTCAACAATATTGTTAGCCACATATCTCGCTCTAAATAATGATCTTTCTGCGTGTTTTAGTTGTATGTCCCAATAAGTAAATAATATTTCCTTTTTGGAATCCTCTATTCTAGGAATATTTTCTTTCCTGCCCTCTGCACTATCCTGCCAAGTAATAAATTTTGTAATCTTTTCATCAATATCATCAAAGTTCGTCCTTAGGTTGGCTGATTGATTCATTAGTGAATCACTTTTATCACACATATCATTGATGATTGTCAACTTTTAACAAAATATTACTTGTTGTTGAGCCAACATAGCATTCAATTCCAAAAATTCCTTTTTGAAATCCTCTATTTTTAGATTATCCTTCAATTTCTCCAATGTGAATTGGAGTTGTTGGATTTGACTGTCTTTGGTATTGATGTCAGATTGATGTTGTAATTTTAAATGATCAAAGCTTTGTTGGAGTTGTGACAATTGAGACTACAATTGATGATTAACACTTTGTTTCTCTGTTAACAATTCTTGTTCCAATTGTAGGATTCTTTCATCCTTCTCTTTGACTAGTTGATGGACCTTCGAAGCCTTATCAATTGTAGCAGATGCATAAGCACTTGCAAACTGTGTCAACCTTGTCAAATCTTTAGATGGATCAATTTGTGGATCTTTCCACACTACTTCCATGCGTATGTCACCATGGACTAATGCATGTGATTGATCAACTCTCCTTCTCTTTCTTTGTTTGCTCATTACAACACGATGTTTGGTACTATAAAAGCTGTCTAGAGGAGGTATTTATTATATCTTTATAAAAATCTCAAATGAAGGGAACGCCGAGACGAATTCAATTTCCTCTTTATTGATCACCTTATGAAAAGCCCCAATAGTGAGCGGGCTCTCACTTTTGTCTTGAGGTGTGTTGATTGTCTCTTCAAGAAGAATGATTTTCTCCTCTTGTTTTCCCTTAAGCTGCTGGTCAAATTGATTCCAGAATTTATCCAATTCACTTCTGAACAATGGATTAATAGTTCATTCTTCATTTGATTTAACTTCCTTTAATCCCTGTAGTACCTCAGTGTCCTTGGGAGGCTATTCCAGCTTCTATTCTTTCTATGAAATAGTTTGAGACACCTTTAAGATGTCGAGAGGAATATTATCTAACCTTTTTTTCCTGTATTATTTAAATTGGGAAAGTTGTTTAGAGTTAAGACACATTATTGCTAGCTTTTCAACCTATAAGTAGGTCTCAGCGGATTCAAACAAATCATTATAGTCATCATTTTCATGAATGAATTTCCAGATATTTACTTGAGCTATATAGTTTTGGGCTATTTTATTAGGATCAAACTGTATGTCGGGAACAGTAGATAGCTTTAAGCATTGAATCTAAATGATTTCCAGTCCAACATGTTTGAAGTTTTCTAGAGCATAAACACCAGAGTGGATAGGGAAAGAAGGACATGAAGCTTTTTTAGCTTCTCTCAAAGCTTTGGTTAATCCATTCCCAACTATTTGATAAGAAATTTACATTTCCAGGAGATTTTCTGGTACATGTTAGTGTCCAAATGTTCAGGGATCAAACATACTCTTTCAATTGTTTTCCTAGAAGTCATAGGTAAAAATTTCATGTTTCAAGTTAGTTTTCAAATAATTTTTTTTTCATTGAATATGTCTAGGTCTAAAATGCTACTCCCTTCACTCCATTCATGGTCATCATAATTTCAGAGGTCATGTCATCCATCAATCATCTAGGTTCTAAGGTCATTAACCACACCTTCATTTAGGTCGAAGTCTAGGTCTCATTTGTTTCGCTACCATAAGAGTCAATTATGTCATTTTAGGTCCCTATATTACTAGTATAGTCCCTTACTATTGTTAGTGTAACCCCCTTATTGTTATTATTGTACCCCTGTAACCCCCATATTGTTATTATTGTGCCCTTAAATTATTATTGTTAGGTCGGCTAGGATTACATTGTGGCCCCACTAGGATTACAATGTGGCCCCATGGACTCCTATATATAGAAAGGAGGTTTTGTAATTTGTATCATCCAAGAATTGTTCATTAATGTAATGTATTAGAGGTTGCCCCCTCAAAGTGGCTTATTTCTAAGGCTTTGATATCTCTTTTATTTTATTTTTGGAACTGGTTTCACAACATTTGGTATCAGAGCTTTGAGATTCTAGGGTTTCGCTGCTCCAAACAGGTCAGCGTGGAATTTTCGCTATAATGTTTTTTCTACGAAGGTTCAGAATCTGAAATTTTTAGAGTGTGAAGCCAAATCTTGAGGAACATCGTCGCAAAATTTTAGACCTTGGTTCGCAATATTTTCAGAGATATGATCTGTGCAAGTTAGGTCATTTTGCAGGCTCCTGAATTTAACCTAAACAGGTCATCACGGTATTTTCGTAATAAATTTTTTTCTACAAAGGTTCAGAAGCTGAAATGTTTAGAGTACGAAGCCAAAATCCTGAGGAACATCATCACAAAATTTCAGATATTGGTTCGCAATATTTTCGGAGATATGATTTGTGGAAGTTAGGGCTTTTTGAGGCTTCTGAATTTCATCTCAAAGAGGTGATCATGGGAAAATCTTCATAGCTCTCTCTCTGAGCATCAGATTGGAATGATGTAAAAAGTGGCCACAATTACATGGAATTCAATTTTTGTTATCAATTTCAGAGCCAAAGGAGGAAACAGTGACACGTGGCTAGTCGTACAAATTCGCTCTACTGAACCAGTCCAAAATTGGGTCATTGTGGGAGATTGGACATAACTTTGCCTTGAAGAATCCAAATCAGATCAGACCTGTGGCATTTGAAAGAAGCTTTATAGCACTACTGCAGGGTGGAATTTCAGATATTGAGGATCTACAATTCTATAGATAATTCAATTTCAATATCGAGCTCCTCAAAAGAAAATAAAAGGTGTGTATTTTTTTTTTTCCGAATTGCATAAGTCTTGTTTGAAGAATCAAGTTGAATTGATTCCAAGGGCATATTGTAGAATAGATATTAGTTTTGGATTCTAAAATGGCCCCTAAAAAGAATTCAACACCCATTAAGCCTTTAGAAGGCTCTACTATGACTCATGAAGACGAAGAATGGCAACATGACATATCAAAATTACAAGAGCAAGTGCAACAAATTTCGCTCTCGCAAAGAACAATAAAAAATGAAATGGAAGTTTTGAAGAAGGGCGTGGAAACTAAGATGGATGGTTTGAAGAAAGGCGTGGAAGCTAAGATTAATGGTTTGGAAGCTAAGATGGATGGCATGGAAGTGGGCATGGAAGATAAGATGGATGACATGGAAGCTAAGATTGATGAAAAAATGAAAGACAACATGGAAAACATGAAGAAGGTCTTAAAAATAGACATCGAAGGTTTGGGTGGCAAAGTTGATACAATAAATGTTTCCTAATGGCGAAAAGATAGTAGAGGAAACTCATGATGAGAACAAAATAAATGTTAATCATGATTTCATAAACTCTAATTTTGGAAGGAAGAACCACCATATTCCAAACATGGATATGAGGAAGTTTGATGGCAAGGACGAGTAACATGGATAATACAGATGGAGCAATATTTTGATCTCAATAATGTGCAAAACACACAAAAGGTACGCATTTCAACTTTACATTTAGAAAAAAATACATTTGTATGGTATCGATGGCTTTTCTCCCGTAAAAAAATGGTCACTTGGTCAATTTTTACGGAGGAAATGATAGCAAATTATGAGGATACGAAGAGCAACACCTTCTTTAGATAATTGATAAATCTCAAACAAAAGGGTTTAGTGGGGGAGCACATTGACGAATTCCAAAAATTTAATATAAGGGTAACTGATATTTCAGAGGAACATAGGATTGATCTCTTCATAGGTACTTTAAAGGATAACATCCAACCTGAAGTTTGTGTTTTGGAACCTGATTCATTGGATAAGGCATTCAGGTTGGCTAGAAAAATTGAATGTAAAATTATAGCGACAAGGAAGCCTACCACTCACTTCTATAAAGAGGTAAGTGTTTCTAATCCTAGATTTTCACAACCTACGAGGTTGACACCACAACAATTGGAAGAAAAAAGAGAAAAAGGGCTTTGCTATAGTTTTGATAGCAAGTACACTAAAGTTTATAAGTGTGCTGAGAAGAAATTGTTTTACATAGAGTGTGAAGAGGAAGAAGAAAATGAACAAGAATCTTCAGAAGAAGAGGATATACACCACCAACCAACCCTAGAAGAGGAAGAAATGAGTCCAACCATCGTGTAATGCATTGGCAGAATTACCACCAAACTCTCAAGATAAGCACATATCAAGAAGAAAAGGTAATAGTGTTGATTGATTCGGGTAGTACCCATAATTTTATTCATTGTAAGGTAGCCAAGGACTTGAATTGTTTCCTATACCCAGCACCAGAATGTCAAGTGATGGTTGCAAATGGAGGAACTATAAATTGCTCTGGAAAATTCCATAATATTAAGCTAACCATGGGGGAATATGTATTGAATAGTCCAATTCATTCTATTTCTATGGGAGGTGTTGATGTTGTACTAGGAGTACAATGGTTACAATCTTTGGGGACTGCAGCTTTTAATTTTCAAGAACTTTTCTTGAATTTTTTTTTTCAGAAGTGAAGGAATTTGAATTACGGTGTATTGCAGGGAATCCAGGAAAGATAATAAGCTCTACTATGATGACACAGCTTCTAAAGAAATAACAATGAGGCGTCATTGCACAATTATGCTCACTAGAAGTTCCAACACCAAAATCATCTATTTCTTCAGATCTCCAAAAAGTCTTGGACAATCATTCCAAGGTGTTTGAAACTCCCAAAGGAGTCCCACCTATTCGTGATCATGATCATGCTATTTATTTGATTCCAGGAAGTGTTCCTCCAGACATCAAGCCTTATAGATATCATTATGTCCAAAAGAGAGAAATTGAACTTATGATTGCAGAAATGTTAGAGGCTGGTATAATTCAACCTAGTCAAATTTCTTTCTCTGCTCTTGTAGTATTGGTACAAAAGAAACTCACCATTAAAGACAAATTTCCCATTCCTGTGATTGATGAATTATTGGATGAATTACATGGAGCAATTTATTTTACCAAGTTGGATCTTCGTTCGGGATATCATCAAATTAGAATGAAGACTGAAGATATTCCAAAAACAACATTTCGAACTCATGAGGGTCATTATGAATTTTTGGTCATGCCTTTTGGCCTTAATAATGCACCTTCTACATTTCAAGGGTTGATGAATTCCATTTTCAAACCCTTCCTTAGAAAATTTGTGCTAGTATTTTTTGATGATATACTAATCTACAACAGGTCTTGGAAGGATAATGTTCAACATGTTGACAGGGTGCTCAAACTATTGCGGGAGAAACAATTATATGCAAAAACATCCAAATGTTTCTTTGGAGTACAAGAGGTGGAATATCTGGGTCATATTGTATCTCATGAGGGTGTTAAGGTAGACCCTAACAAAATTAAAGCCATTAAGGAATGGAAAGTCCCAACAACCATAAAGCAGTTGCGAGGATTTCTCGGGTTAACAGGGTATTATCGCAAGTTTGTTAAGAATTATGGGAGAATAGCAGCACCTCTAACAACATTATTGAAGAAGATGCATTTTCATGGACTCCTGAAGCAACTAAGGCCTTTGAACATCTTAAAGAGGCAATGTGCCTAGCACCGGTCTTAGCTACGCCAGACTTCACAAAAACATTTATTGTGGAATGTGATGCCTCAGGAAATGGAATTGGTGCGGTTTAATGTAGGAAGGAAGACCTATTGCTTTTGAAAGTCGTCCAATCAAAGGAAAGTATTTACATAAACCTATTTATGAGAAGGAAATGTTAGCAATACTGCATGCACTAAAGAAATGGCGAACTTACCTAATGGGAAGACACTTCAAGGTAAAAATTGATCATGATAGTCTCAAACACTTTTTGGAACAAAGACTATCTTCAGAAGAGCAGCAAAAATGGGTCACAAAGATGTTGGGTTATGACTTTGAAATAATCTACAAAAGAGGAAAGCTTAATGTTGTTCACGGGGTGAAGAAAGAATTTTTTTGGGATGGCCTTAAATCTGATATTCAAAAGTTTGTGGCGGAATGTTTGGTTTGCCAGCAGAATAAAGTGGAAACAATTAAGACCCCGGGACTTCTACAACCTTTATCCATTCCAAGTCAACGTTGGGAGGAGATTTCAATGGATTTTATCACGGGTTTACCTAAGTCTGAAGGAAAGAGTGTCATCATGGTGGTAGTTGATAGACTTACCAAGTATGCACACTTTTGTGCATTATCTCATCCATTTAAAGCAAGTACAGTTGCTACTACATTTATGGACAGAATTCAAAAGCTACATGGAAGCCAAGGGTTATTGTGAGCGACAGAGATCCCATTTTTACTGGAAATTTTTGGACGGAGTTATTTTCTTGTTTGGGTACTCAATTAGCTCATAGCTCATCTTATCATCCTCAATCAGATGGTCAAACTGAGATCTTAAATAAATGTTTGGAAGGATATCTTCGTTGTTTTGTATCTGATAAACAAACACAATGGGTCCAGTGGTTACCTCTTGCTGAATGGTGGTATAACACTTCCTTCCATACTGCAGCAAAAATGACCCCATTTATGGCACTTTATGGATATCATCCACCATCCATCACATCATATTTTAGAGAAAATTCGAAGGTTCAAGCAGTGGAAGATCACATCGAGCATCAGCAAGAAGTTCTCCAACTCTTAAAGGATAACCTGAATTTGGCACAAAATCGAATGAAACAACAGGCAGATCAACATCGCAGCGAGAGAAGTTTTGATGTAGGAGATTGGGTATTTTTACGGCTACAGCCATACAAACAAATGTCCCTCAAGCAAGCTAAGAAGGATAATAAATTATCGCCAAAGTACTATGGTCCTTACAAGGTGTTGCAAAAGATTGGTACTATGGCATACAAATTGGAGCTTACTGCTTCTTCACGAGTGCATCCAGTTTTCCATGTTTCATGCTTAAAGAAGGTTATAGGTGAAAATATTCCAGTTCAAACAATATTGCCAGAACTTGATGAGGAAGGAAAAATCATATTGGAACCTGAAGTGGTCACAGAAACAAGAACTTGACAGCTACGAAATCGATCAATTTCAGAGTATCTCATCAAGTGGAAGAACTTACCCACTGAAGATTCTACATGGGAGGATGAGAATTTTATACAAAAGCACCCAGAGCTACTCAAGCGTTGAGGACAACACTTCTTTTGAAGGAGAGGGGCATGTTAGGTCCCTATATTACTAGTATAGTCCCTTATTGTTGTTAGTGTAACCCCCTTATTGTTATTATTGTACCCTTGTAACCCCCATTTTATTATTATTTTGCCCTTAAATTATTAATGTTAGGTCGGCTAGGATTACATTGTGGCCCACTAGAATTATATTGTGGCCCCATGGACTCCTATATATAGAAGGAAGTTTTTTTCATTTGTATCATCGAAGAATTGTTCATTTATGTAATGTATTGGAGGTTTCCCCCTCGAAGTGGCTCATTTCTAAGGCGTTTATATCTCTTTTCTTCTCTTTTTGGAGCTGGTTACACAACAGTGTTAGCCACCTATAATATTTTGTTATACCAAAAGGTGGCTAAAACTTTCTGGAGCCTCCAAGGAACAAATTTTATCACTAAAACTTGTTGGCTCTTGAAGTCTCTTTAAGGCCTCCTGCCTTTTTTCCCTCTGTCAAGATCCTACACTGCTGTTTACATTTCAAAAGACTCAGAAATCCCGCTGATTTCAAAGCCAGATCACTTCTGCAAAGGCCATATTTTCCCTCCCCCACTTCAGAACTAACCTTCATTTGTTTCCCCTTTTTCTCCATGAATTCCTCTATTTTTCATGATTTCCCTTCTTCCATTCATGAAAATTTACTTTATTAAGGTTAAAGACTCACTCTTTAACCTTACCGAAACCTTCCATTTCCTTTGAAAATAATTTAAAAACGCATTTTTCATAAGTATTGGACTTAAGCCCTTAGGCTAAGTCTTTAACCCCATTTTCTTCCATACGCCCGCACCCTGGAACCAAGTTTTAAACCCTTTGGCGCGTATCGCAAAGCGAAAATCACAAAATCCAAATTGCAGTTTCGTTTTTAAAAGTTATGATCGCAAAAATATGCGCTACGATCCATCGCAAATCGCATAATCGCAATATCGCATTTTCGTATGTTGGTCAATCGACCCATCGCAAATATTTGCGTTGCGATCAAACCCATCGTAGTTTTCCACCCATCGCAAATCGCATAATCGCAATGTCGCACTATCACACTATCGCATTTCATCGTTTACATTCGTTTTGATCCATCGAAAATATTTGCGATGCGATTCAATCGCGTCGCAAATATTTGCGATGCGACCACCAATCGCAAATCCGCCCATCGCATATCGCAAAGCGCAGATTTGTGGTTTCAATCCATTAACCCATCGAAATTTTTTGCAATGCGATCTATCCGCTGGGCCCACCGTACGATACCCCGTTGTTCGTAAAAAAATGCTTTTTTCCTTTGTAAAGCAGAGAAATGTAAATTTTTATTGTTTACAAAGGTTTTCCGTTGGTTCGTTTTTAATAAATCTCCGCCGTCGATCTGCTCCACAGATCAGACGGTGCAGAGCACGACTTACCTTGTGGACCCCCCATCTATGCGTTGTTTATCAAACCCGCTTGGTTTTTCCGCACCACTCATCAGCGGGAGGAGGTTTTTTCCTGATGGCCAGCGAATCCATACAATTAGCGACACGCGTCCTTGGCACTATTTCAAAGCCGTTATTTAACCTTAGTCCCCCGCGCATTATCATTCGGACCAAGTCGCCCAGCGGAATTCATCACAGTCGTCTGATCTGCAGACTCTCATCCAACGGTGATCGCTTGCCCAAGATGACCCGGCAATTAACAAAAGTGCTCGCACTGTAACCAAGCCACTGACTTTCCATTGCCCTCTCCCAACCGTCGATTTTGTGCGAATCGACGGCTCAGATTTTATCTTCTTTCCGCCTCCGTATAACATTTCTCGATTAATCCTGACCGTTGGATGATGCCATCCAACAGCCGCGCTCCTCCGCACACCCTCCGATGCAGTCAACCTATATAACGTAGGATTTTATAACAGTTTCTTGTATTTTGTAGGGTTTTGAATTTTTTCTTATTATAATTGAAAAGAACTCGCAGGCGGAGGGTGACAATCCTCTGGCCTTCGAAATACATTAAAAATCATTTTCGGGGTTTATATTTACACTTTATCAGTGAATTCATGAGTCATTGATGCCATTTTGACCCTGCACACCCCTGCGCACCAAGAAACACAGTTAAATTGGGCGCTGTCAAAGAGTATCAGCGCCGAAGACATAAGATATCAGAAGAGGAAGTTTGAAGACCCAAAACACGGATTTCAAGTTAATTAAAGGTGTTTTGGGGAATGAAGAAGACATCTGTCGAGCTGAGAAACCCTCCACCGCCATAAGAAGAGGCTAATTGAACCCTCCATAGCTCCAAAAGACACCAGCAGCCTCGCAGAAATTAAAGATCGCCGAACCATTAATGCAAATCAAAGAATCTTATGTCTAATTGCCGGCAAAACCATTCTGGAAGTTGAAGAACAGTTGGGAAGCAGGTCTTTTCAATAATTTGGCCTCGAATGATACAAACAGAGTTATGAAGTAGAGTTATAAACGATTATATTCCCACCTTATGCCTTGCCTGGTTCCCAAAGGCCAGGAATTGCATTAATTGCATAATTGATAATACTTGACCCCTGGGAAATCCGTCCACCTATTCATTATTCTATAAATACTGCTATAGAAGATGAGACAATGTTGGTATCTGGACATCTGAATGCATGTAATGGTTATTCTGAAGCTACTGATGCCCTGTCTTGTAATTGAAAGATACACAAGCTGATATGAGAATTTCAAAGCTATAGAGACCCACCGGGCTTGCAGATTGTAACTGGTTTGAAACATCAATACAAGCTGGTGATGTGCTCCTTACTATTAATTGTTATTTTGCTTAATGTTTTCACTCTGTTCAATTTCTCTGATAAAGAGCAACAAACATAGAGTTAGGATGTACTCTCCACGGTACCCTACTCTTACTGAAAGCTTTACTTCTATGTTTTATTCATTTGAATGTTCTCTTTGAAGAGTATATTAATGCAGGTTAGTTTAAAATTACTTCCCTGATCTAGATTTCTCTTTAAAACGAGCCTTCCCTGTGTTTTCCTTAGAGTATATTAATGCAGGTTAGTTTAAAAGTACTTCCCTGATCTAGATTGCTCTTTGTGATTATCATTTGTGTTTCCTTATCGAATATGTTGAAAGCAGGCTAGTTTAAAAGCACTTACCTGATCTTAAGTAGTTCGAGCTGTTTTTTAAATGTTTCTGATTGAAAGTACTTCAATGCAGGCTAGTTTAAAAGCACTTACCGGAACAACATAAATAATTTTATGTTTCCCCTTAAGTACATGTTGAAAGCAAGCTAGTTTAGAAGTACTTACTTGATCTTAGACTGTGCTTTGTTCTTCCATTTGTTTGGTCTTTCACTTCTTATCTGTTTTATTCCATAAAATCACTTTAAAGATCCTTTGATATAAGTAACTTTCCCCATGGATCCTTCTTGAATCTTGATGTCCAATTAAATCCTCCTATGACTCCATAGCCCAATGGGTTAAAACTGTCTTTGCCCTTTTCTGTCAACTGAATCATTCCTTCATTGCAGAAATTTTCACCCTTTATTTAGAACTGCCTTTCATCTTCATCATGTCTTTTCCCAACCAAAAACAAACAAATCAAACCCATGCTCTTCATAACTAGCCTAATATCACAATTGCAGCCTTTGAAGATCACATATTTTAACTCATTTATAGAGAGATCCCTCTCTGGAGTTAGGAGGGCTAGATCCTTGAATCCCAAAGTGGTATGATGTTACCTCTGCAGTTGGAATTTGCCAATCTTGCTAATTACAGGGTCCTAACATAATGGCGACTCCACTGGGGAACTTTTTGAGTTCATAGTTGCTTGGCCAGCTTTTATAAACTCTTTAGTTTCCATACAACCACAATAACTCAGAAAACCCAAAAATATTTCAGATTGGTATCTAATAAACATGGTAGTGGACCATAAAACCTTTTACCTCTGAAAAGGAGCTAAAAACTTCTACTTGGTGACTCCACAATCCTGAATAGACCTCAAGACTCCACTGGGAAGAACCCTCATCGCTATACTATCCTTCAAACTCAGTCAGAGGACTATAGGATTGAAATTTGTGTAAAACAGATTAGTTAACCTCTCAAAGATTGTCATACCTGGTTGAACTTTTCTTGTTATTAGGGTCTAAAAAATATAGCATAGTGGCTCCTAGAAAGATTCACACTAGAGCCCATCCTGACCCAGATCCACCTGAAATAGTTGATAACCCATAAAACATCCTTCGGAAGTCTCCTAGGATTAAATTATCAACTGTTTTCAGATCACCCTTGAGAGTTAATTTTGTCCCAGAAAATCTTTCAGCTTTACAACAATCTCAATATGACCTAGTAAATCCCTTTAGAACCAGGTCTCTTGGCGATTTAGATCAGTTAGATTCTGAATCTTCACTTTCATCTCCTGAGACAAGTGAACATCCTGGTGGTAGAGAAACCACACCTCCTGACTTAAATTTCCTTAACAACCTAGGTCTCTCTCCTCCAAGATCAACTCAGCAATCTATTCCTGTTCCATCTACAACCACTCCACTCCAGCCTACGGTCCCTCTTGTAAATCCACCTCCACCACCTGCCATGGCTGCATGGTATGTTCCTTTAGTCCTTCCTGTACCCCTAGTCAATCTTCCACAGGACTATCAGTCCAAAATTCCATTATATGATGATAACCATGCTACAAATGCATCACAACATGTGGATAAGATGAATGACTACTTTGACAAAAATGAAATTGATAATGATTCTGTCAAGCTTAGATTGTTTGCTCAAAGTCTGGGGGGAGAAGTAAGAAAATGGTTCAAAGGTCTAGCCCCCCATAGTATCAATGATCTCCAAGCCTTCCATCAAACATTCTTAAACAAATGGGAAGTAAAGAAGAATCCCCTTCAAATCCTTGCTGATTACAACAACCTCCATAGAAACACTGGGGAAAGTGTACAAGCTTATTGTACTAGATTCAATAGTATCTATAATGCACTTCCCCCAGAACTAAAACCTCCACAGGGTTCAGCTTTAAACAAGTTTCCTGAAGGGTTTGATTCTGACATGACCTATTCGCTAAGAGAAAGAGACTTTGAATCTCTTAAAGATATGCAAAGGGGTGCTCTTTCTGTGGAAGTCAATTTAATGGAGAAGAGAGCAAGAATGAAGGCTGAGAAGAGAGTATCTTTTAGAGAGGAGTCCACACCTTCCACTTCAAACTAAAAAATGGAGAAAATGATGGAGGAAATGATGAAGAAAATGAGCATTCTTGAGAGAACACAAGCCAGTCAAAACCAAAATGCCTCTCAGAACAGAAACCAGAACCAAGGTCAGAATTTTAGAAGAAATCAACCTCCAAACCGGCCTAGGGAAGATGACCAACAGATCACCCCTCCATTTCATCAAAATTATGTCAGTGAGGTTGAAGAAACAGAAGACATAATAGAGGAAGAGGATATCAACATGTTTGGGGTAGAGGATGATGACTTGGAAGTTCATTATGATAGAACACAAGGTCTATATACACCTTATGATGATACAAGAGATGATGATGAAGATTATTATCAAGACATGCAAAATGTTGTCATAGAGTCTCAAAAAGAATATGACCTCAGAAGCAAAACCAGTCAACAAACCCCAAACTCCAAAACCTCTGACAAATCTTCACAAAACAGTCCTGTAACTAAGCCTAAAGTTGTCAAACAGAAGGATAAAATAGTTACTGAGAATTCTGATAAAGGTAAAGAGAAAAGCACTCAAAACAATGAAAAACAAAATGCAGAAATTAGAAGTACTAACATCTCAGCTAGTACTCCTGTGAAAACCATTTTGTCAAGTGTAAATAGAACAATTCAGAAAACTGATGTTGTTGAGAAATTGACAGCTAATAAGACTGAAACCAGTACTTTAAAGAGTCAAATTCCTTTCAGCCTAGAGCAGGAAATTTCAAAGATCAAAATCTCTGTTCCTTTGACTGAGTTAGCTACCCAGCATGCATATAGAGCCCAAATTCTGAAGGCTTTAAAAATTGAGGACAGTAATGACACAGTCAATTTTAATGATGACCAGCCAGAGCTTATTTTTGGTCCTAAAATTGAAGGTAAATTTCAAGAAGGGGTAATACCCCCTTTTTATGTCAGCCTAAATGTCCATGAAAAAATCTTGCATAATGCTATGCGTGACTCTGGAGCCTCACACAACCTTATGCCAAAAGCGATAATAGAAAGGCTAGGGCTAGAAATAACACGAACTTACAAGGACTTATATTCTTTTGACTCTACCAGAGTGAAATGCCTTGGCCTAATCAAAGACCTTTGTGTGAGTTTGACTCAAATCCCAGCCAAGTACATGGTTATGGATGTTGTAGTGGCTGATGTGCCCCCTAAGTATGGCATGTTGTTATCAAGATCATGGGGTGCCAAGCTGCAAGGTACAATGCAGATGGATGGAACATATGCTTCTATCCCTGTCTTTAGCCAGCTTAGACGACTATACAGAGAGGCACACTTGAAATTCATGGTCAATAGTCCAGAGAAGCTTGAAAATTCCCCCATTTATTCTGTCCATACTGACCTGGATTCATTTATCCTTTATAATGACGAACCTTCAAATAAGCCAGAGCTAGAAGACAGCGACTCAGCCGAATGGTTAGAAACCCCAAATCTAGAAATGAATGCAGTGCTAGAGACGGAAGAAAACGAGATAGAAACCTTCGAACAGTGCGTTGAAACACCCCACCTGAATGAACATAGCCAAGATGGAAAACAACAAACTGCCCCTCTCCTTCAACTCCATGAAAATCTTGAGGAACAAGATCCAGCACAACATCTTCTAGATCTCAGAATAGAACATAATGATGACACACTTACTGAATCAGTCACTTTAACAGGATTGATTTCCGATGGCAAGAAAGAGAAACACAACTCAGAAATGTCAAAAAAGTTTGATACATGTCAAGGCATTAGTAAACCAAACAAAGATCTTGAGCCATGGGATATCTGCCCATCGCCCTTAAAGCTTTAAAATCAAGACAGCAACCTTCAACACAGCGAAAAACCTAAGAACTCGAAACCAATTCAACTAAGTGCTGATTTGCAACAACAATCAGAGAGCACGTTAGTTGACGAGGGCACTAACCAAGATGAAACCGAAAACGGTCCTCTGTGGACTATGTACTTTGACGGGTCATGCACTAAGAGCACTGCTGGTGCGGGTGTCTGGATTATTAACACTGAAAACAATCACACAGAATGCATTTCCTGCAAATTAAACTTTCAGTGTTCTAACAACATCGCCGAGTATGAAGCTCTTATCTTAGGCTTGCATCTGTTGAAAAATTTAGGAGCCAGAAGAATCAACGTCCATGGGGATTCAGAGTTAGTGATTAGGCAAGCCAATGGGGAGTATAATGCAAACCATCCCAAACTTAGAGCCTATCGAAACGATGTCATCGACCTTTTGAAAAATTTTGAGGAGTCCAAATTGATTTTTGTCCCAAGAAAACGAAATATTGCCGCACACAATTTAGCCTTTGCCGCTAGGACATGCTTACCCCATATGAAACTAAAGACTGCACAACTCAGATGAAATTTAGACTAGCCGTTCCTGATAATAAAAAATATTGGCAGGTCTTTGAGGACGACAAACAGATAGAGGATTTCTTGCTTGGCAGGAATGAGTTTGAATCATCTGATTCAGATTCTAAATCCGATGAAGACTGCCTAAACGAACAACCCCCTAAAGAAGAAGAACCATCTCGTCCCGTAGAAATCAACATGTTAACTAACAAACTCGAAACTCATACTAAAGAATACGAGGAGACAGAAAATGAAGACATTGAGGTATTGTCAGCAAAGGACAAGAACATACCTAGGGGGCTAGCACCATTAGAAGACCTGTTCGATTATAACGACGTGGAAAAGAAACCCACAGTGGAATATACATAGTCTGAGGTCGAAGAATGCAACATAGGCACTGAGGTTCAGCCCAAAATAATTAAATTAGCTAGGTCCTTGCCGTTAGACATCAAAAAGAAATACATTGACTTGTTTAAAGACTTTGTCGATGTGTTTTCCTGGAGCTATCAAGACTTAAAAGCCTATGATACAGAGATCATCCAGCACAAGATTCCTTTGAGAGAAAAACAAAAACCCTTTAAGAAAAAATTGTGTCGAATTAATCCAATACAACTGCCTTTAGTGGAAAAGGAAATCAAGAAAATGTATGAGGCAGGAATCATTGTGCCTGTGAGGTTTTCAGATTGGGTTTCTAATCTTGTAGTTGTGAGGAAAAAGACAGGAGAAATAAGACTCTGCATTGATTTCAAAAACCTTAACAGAGCCTCCCTAAAAGACAATTATCCTCTGCCCAAAATGGAACACATTCTACAGAAGGTAGTTGGTTCAAAGAGGATTTCTCTGTTAGACGGTTTTTCAGGATATAACCAAGTTTTAGTACTCCTAGAAGACCAACTCAAAATAGCTTTCACCACTCCTTGGGGCACTTTCATGTATGTGAAGATGCCCTTTGGACTAATGAATGCTGGGGGCACTTTCCAAAGGGCCATGGACATTGCATTTTCAGAGGAAATTAGGGCACTTCATTGTAATTTACCTTGATGACATAACAGTTTATTCCAAAACCGATGAAGAGCACCTTAAACATCTAAGGAAGGTCTTTGAAAAATGCAGGAGATTTGGGCTATCTTTAAATCCCAAAAAGACAGTATTTGGCCTACAAGAGGGTAAACTCCTTGGCCATATTATATCAGAAAATGGAATTAAAATAGATCCAAAAAGAGTTGAGGGAATACTACAGATTAGCCACCCAAGGAACATAAAAGAACTGCAGTCCTTTATTGGAAAGATTAACTTCTTGAGGAGGTTCCTTCCCAACTTAGCAGAGCTCCTTAGGAACATGACTAATATGCTCAAAAAGAGTGTAGGAGTAAAATGGACTGAAGAAGCCAAAAAATCCTTCGAATTGGTAAAACATGCACTCACCCGGGCACCAGTCTTGATCAGCCCGGACTTTTCAAAATATTTCCTTATTTTTTCCTTTGCCTCAGAACATACAGTGGCTGTAGTCATATTGCAGAAAAACTCAGAGGGACAGGAACAACCTATTGCTTTTTTCAGCAAGGCTTTAAGAGATGCACCCTTGAAATATAACATAATGGAAAAACAAGCCTATGCTTTGGTAAAGGCCTTAAAGGACTTCAGGGTGTATATTATTCATTCCCACACCATTGCTTATGTGCCTAACATAGTGGTAAAATACATCCCATCTCAAGACCCAGATTGATCCAGGTGGATATTGGTGGCCACCCACCTATTCCACTTGGCCCCCCACCATTGTCTCTTTCAGTTTTTCAGTTTCGGCATAACTTACTATTTTTAGCAGTTTTTCGGGTCCTGAACTTCCGGAGCCGTTTTGAGGCCCTAAACGACGTTTTTTGGGTACGAAAGCGCCAGCGAATTTTTTGATAAAATTCGTCTTGATAGCTGTAGTCCTCGGATAGAGCTTTCTAATGATGTATCATATGCGTCAAACGGAGATAGTATGCCAAAGTTACGTCCCTGGGAAGTTGAAACACCAATTTACCCAAACGGGGCCCATAGTTTTGGCGCTTCATCTCCTAGGGTTAGGTTTTTGGGATGTTTAGGGTTCTCCATTTGTTTCTCAATAATAAATAGGCCCTCGCGCCTCATTGTAAAGCAGTTCAGAGGTCTGTAGCCACCACATCTCTTCTCAGAGATAGCTACCAGTACCCTAGCTAGTTTTATTTCCATTGTCTGTAAGCAAATTTCAGTTCTTTGATATTAATGAAATGAAGTGTTATTTCCATTGCATCTCTGTATTTATGGTTATGTGTTTATTCTGTTGCATTCCTGCATAAATCCGGATCAGCGGTATTAGAGCGGTCTCACTGATCACTTCTTTGCATGTCCCCAGCAGGATCGGTATGAGCTAGAGACAGTGGTGAACCTTTGCAAGATCAAACCCTGTAAACCTAAACCCCAGGACGCCATAGAGGACGAAAGAAAGACGAGGGAGCAGGAGATCCTATAAAAATATTGCTAGAGGAGGCCCTCAAGAAACAAAGGAACGTGATGATGGATAACTTTGCTCAGATCCTTCAACGAGTGCCACCGTGGCGCATACGCATCTAGTAGCCACTGCGGAGTTAGCCCCTTTAAGGTACAGTAAATTTGACATTCCATATTTGAGGGTCAAATGATCAGATCCGTAGATAGATGGTTGAATCTATTAGAAGGATATTTCTCTGTTCATGACTTTTGAATAGGAGAAGATTATTTTTGCACTCCTCAAACTACCCCCATGTTAGGGTACAGTGAAGTCTTTGTGAGAAACAGGACCAGACAGAACTCTGTTCTCAAGCAGTACCAACTTGGAATTCTTTAAAGGCAGTTCCAGGAGCATTACTATCTGCAGCTCAAATGGTTTCTGGTGTGCATCAATGGACCATATTTGCGACAACAAAGGGATCAAGATGTGCATGAGCTGACGAATCTGTTCCATACCCTGCGCACAAAGTTGGGTATCAAAGATTCAGAGAATCATTTGGTGCTAAAGTATCGCAGCTGTCTGCACAGATACATTCAGGAGGAAATGGAGTTCCTCGACATCTCCTCGCTTGGTACGGCATACCGGTATGCTGCCAAGATTGAGCAGAAATTCAAACAGAAGAAGCGAGACTTTGGATCTACGAATCAAAAGCAAGGAAAAGGTGCTTCCAAACCGCAGAACAAAGGACAGAGCATGGCGGCTAAAGACAACCCGTCAAAGCCACAAGAAAAGAACAACACCGTAAAGCCAAAGAAGGACACGGGAAAGTGGTGTGAGGTCCATAAGAGCTCCACTCACAACACAAGTGAGTGTCGGGCCAAGCAGTCGCTAGTGGCCGAGATGAGGGCTTCTGAGTCAGATGCATGCTCCGACTCCGAATCAGAACCTGAAAAGGGGAATGAAAAAGGGAAACAGATTAGTGATGCGGAGCCCAACGCCACTGTTGCCACTACAAAGGTCCAGAAGGAGGAACCGGAAGATCCAGAGGAGGAGGAACGTCTCTTCCACTCCCAAATGTGGGTAAAGGGCTCCCATGTACAGTTCATTGTCGACAATGGGAGCCAAAAGAACCTCATTTCAGCAGACGCCGTGAAGCGGTTGGGCTTGCCGACCACAGCTCACCCACATCCATACACCATCGGGTGGCTTCACCAAGGACGAGATCTCCGCGTTAGCCAGCAGTGCCGCCTTTCCTATAGCATCAAGCCCTTCACGGATGAGGTATTATGTGACGTTGCTCCTATTGATGTTTCTGATGTATTATTAGGACAACCATACTTGTGGAAGCGTCATGCTGTGTATGAGTCTCGACCTCGTGCTGTTATTATTACTTTGGGAAATAAGTTGTACAGGATACCAGAGGTACCACCTCCTACGACTATCTCTTTGGTTACTGCAGAACAATGTAGTAAGCTCATTTCCCAAACCAGGAAATTCGTTTTCCTGATGATCCGCCCCCAGGGCAAGAAGAAGACTGTGGCCACGACCTCCAGACAGGGCCCCTCTGCACGACAACAACAAATGGATAAAGTCGTGGAGGAGTACGAGGACATCTTCACCTCACCCACAGGGGTTCCTCTGCACTGCCAGGTCAAGCACCCGATTGATCTGACCCCAGGTGCGCCACTACCCAATGGACCGATCTATCGACGCTCTGTTCTGAAAAATGATGAAATCAAGAGGCAGATTCAGGAGCTGTTGCAGAAAGGTCACATCAGACCAAGTTCATCGCCCTGTGGGAGCCCGATCGTGTTGGTACAGAAGAAGGATGGGACGTGGAGACTATGTATTGACTATCGGGCGCTGAACAAGATCACTGTCCGGAATAGGTACCCAATCCCACGGATTGATGACCTTCTGGACCAACTCCAAGGTGCAAAATATTTCAGTAAGATCGACCTGAAGTCTGGGTATCACCGGGTACCAATTGAACCCTCTGATGTGTGGAAGACTGCCTTCAAAGCTAAGGAAGGCCTTTTTGAATGGCTGGTCATGCTTTCGGGTTGACGAATGCTCCCGCAACCTTCATGAGGATGATGGACGACATCTTGCGGCCATTCACCAACTCATTCGTAGTGGTGTACTTGGATGACATTCTGATCTTCAGCAAGACTTGGGAAGAGCACCTTCATCACATCCGACAAGTCCTCCAAACGCTGCGGCAACACAAGTTGTGTGCCAATTTGGAGAAGTGCACGTTTGGCATGACCCAGGTTCAATATCTGGGATACATTATTGATGAAAGGGGGGTGCATGTGGATCCAGCCAAGATCCAAGTCATTCGGGATTGGCCGGCCCCGACTACTATAACAGAGCTTCGCAGCTTTCTGGGTCTTGCTAATTTCTACCGTAGATTCGTGCTGGGATTCTCTCATATCACTTGGCCCTTGAGTCAAGTCACCAAAGGAGGAGCGAGAGCAAAATTCTTTTGGTCGGAACCTCAACAGAAGGCGTTCAAAGAATTGAAAAATCGCCTCTGTTCTGCCCCAGTGCTCACCTTACCAGATTTGCAGCAGCCATTTGAGATCGAGACAGATGCCTCTGACTATGCTATTGGGGCAGTTCTTACTCAACAGGGACATCCAGTGGCATATCACAGTGAGACATTGTCTGAGGCAGTTCGCAAGTATCCCACCTATGACAAAGAAATGTATTCCATTGTGCAAGCCTGTCGACAATGGAAGCATTACATTTTGGGGAAGGAAACAATCATCCACACGGACCACCGGCCCCTGCAGTTCATACAGACACAAGGGAAGTTGCAGAATGATCGCCATCAGAAGTGGTCCACATATCTGCAACAGTTTCATTTGAACATCAAGTACAAGAAGGGTAGCACCAATAATATTGCAGACTGCCTCAGCCGACCACCGATCGTGGCGCTCACCACCGTGCTCAACTCTTGTGGGCACGAGACTTCTGATTGGCCGCTTCTCTATGAGAGTGACCCAGAATTTGGCCACACTTACAAGGCACTCTTGGGGGCACACAAGTTCCAAATTTTCACCTCCAAGATGCACTTTTATGTCACCTGGGACACCTTTGTGTTCCTTCAAGCGAGCGTGCCAAGATGATATGGGAAGCACACTACAGTCGAGTCGCTGGGCATTTCGGGGTCGAGAAAACAGTAGCAATACTTCAGAAGTATTTCTATTGGTCGAACCTTCGAAAGGATGTCGAGAAGCACATCAGATCCTGCACTGCTTGTGCCATTGCCAAACCGACCATCAAGAAGCAAGGCCTATATACTCCACTACCTACCTCTAGTCGACCTTGGGAATCCATCTCCATGGATTACATGTCGGGCCTGCCTTCTACTAAGAATGGAAATGACTGTGTTTTCGTGGTCGTTGACAGATTCTCGAAGATGGCCATTATGGCGGCCTGTAAGAAGAATATCACAGCAGAAGCCACTGCTAAACTATTCTTTGAACGAGTGTGGGTGCACTTTGGGATCCCACAGTCTATCATATCAGATCGAGATAGCAGGTTCCTCAGCACATTTTGGTCCAGCCTCTGGTCAATGTTGGACACAAAGCTCACCATCTGCACTCCTTAGCTCTGCCTTTCCTATATTTCTCAACTCTGATATTCCTCTAGGGTGCATTCCATAAACAATATGGAATGGACTCTGCCCTGTGCTTCTGTTTGGCGAGTCATTATATGCATATTCTTCCTGGGGAAAAATATGGTCCCACTGCTTGGGATGCTCTCCTGCAAGACTTCTCAACAAATTTCCCAGACTCCTATTCACTACCTCAGTTTGTCCATCATTCTGGGGATGATAAGCTGAGCTGAAACTCATGTTAGTACCAAGTTTCTTCCACAGTGTCCTCCAAAAGTGACCCAAAAATCTGGTGTCTCTGTCTGAAACAATACTCTTGGGCAACCGATGCAATCTAAAAACTTCTTTGAAAAACAAGTTAGCAACATGGGTGGCATCACTAGTTTTATAGCATGGAATAAAATTTTCCATTTTGGAGAATCTGTCCACTACAAAAAAGATTGCATCATTCCCTCTTTGAGTCTTGGGCAATCCTAGAACAAAATCCATACTCACCATGTCCCAAGGCCTGTCTGGAATAGGCAAGGGAGTGTACAATCCTGCATTCTGGCTCCTTCCTTTTGCATACTGACAGATCTTGCAATTCTTCACAAAATTATCCACTTCTGTTCTCATCCTGGGCCAGTAATAGAAGTGGCTTAGCTGCTCGTAAGTCTTATCAGTACCAAAGTGTCCAACAAGTCCGCCACTATGCTTCTCTTTGATCAAATTTTCTCTCATGGAACATCTTGGTACACACAGTTGGCTTCTTCTGAATAACAAGTCCTCCTGCAGGAAATAATCCAGCCACTGGCTTCTATTGGTTAAAACAGGGTTACTACATGCCTCAAATGCTTCTTTAAAATCTGGATCTGTTTTATACAATTCTTTGAGAAAATCAAATCCTACAACTTCAAAATTTGTTTCTTGAACAAGCATGTGCCTCCTACTCAAAGAATCAACTACTTTATTGGCTTGGCCACTTATATGTTTCAAAACAAAATTAAAACCTTGGAGATAATCAACCCATTTAGCATGCTTATGTTTCAACTTGGGCTGCTGTACAATATACTACAAAGCATGATTGTCAGAATACAATACAAATTCCCTGGACATTAAATAATGTCTCCACTTCTTTAATGCTTGAAAAATTGCATAGAATTCCTTCTCATAAGAGGAATAATTTCTTCTGGTGTCATTCAAATTTTCACTGAAATAAGCCACAGGCCTATCATCCTGACTCAACACAGCTCCAATGGCCTCTCCACTGACATCACATTTTACTTGAAATGGTTTTGTAAAATCAGGCAGAATCAAAACAGGCTTCTCAGTTATCTTTTGCTTCAAAATTTGAAAGTTTCTTTTTGCATCAGCAGTCCACTTAAATGGCTGTTTGCTCTTCTTTATTGTCTCAATTATGGGTGCATTGACCTTACTGAAGTTTCTTATAAAATTTCTGTAAAACTGGCAAGTCCATGGAAACTTCTTACCTCAAAGACATTCCTGGGTGAAGGCCACTCCACAATTGCCTTAACCTTTTCTGGGTCCATTTTCAATCCTTCTGTAGAAACAAAAAAACCCAAATACACCAACTCTTCCTTCATGAATGAGCATTTCTTCAGATTTATCAGAAGTTTCTCTTGGTGCAGCTTCTTCAAGACATTATTAAGATGTCTTAAAGGTTCTTCTTTAGTTCTGCTGAAAACTAATATATCATCCAAATACACTATCACAAATTTACCAATGAATTCTTTCAATAATTCATTCATAAGTCTCATAAAAGTGCTAGGTGCATTTGACAACCCAAAAGGCATTACCATCCATTCATATAATCCGTCATTTGTTTTAAAGGCAGTTTTCCACTCCTCACCCTCTCTTATTCTAATCTGATGGTATCCACTTTTCAAATCTATCTTTGAAAAATATTTAGCACCACTCAAACAGTCCATCAAATCCTCAACTCTGGGCAAAGGGAATCTGTACCTGATTGTGATCTTATTGATTTCTCTGGAATCAGTACACATCCTCCAGCCTCCATCTTTCTTTGGGGTCAATACTGCTGGTACTGCACATGGACTCAAACTTTCTCTGATCATCCCCTTGTCCACCAATTCCTGTACTTGTCTCCTGATTTCCTCATTTTCCTTTGGAGTCATTCTGTAGGCTGCCTTATTTGGCAGATTTGAACCAGGGATAAAATCTATCTGATGACTGATATTTCTCACATGTGGCAGCTCATCAGGTAAATCATCCACAATAATGTCACAATAATCATCTAACATCTCTTGCATTTCTACTGGCAAATCAGAAATATTTGTAGAAGTAAGAACTACTTTAGGTTTGCAAACTAAAGAAAAACTTACCTCTTCTTCTTCCATCTGCTGCAGATATTCCTTCTCACTCAGCAAAAAGGTCTTTGGATCAACCACTCTGCTGGATGGCTCTCCTTCTTCCATGGGTATCAATGTATGATGTACCCCGTCCTTGAAGAACTTGTAAGTGTTCTTCTTGCCATCATGCACTGCTGCTCTGTCAAACTGCCAAGGTCTACCCAGCAGTATATGACACACATCCATGGGAATTACATCACATAGGACCTTATCTTTGTATTTTCCCATTTGAAGCTCTATCTCAAACTGCTCTTTTACAACCAGATGGTGCCCTTTGTGCAGCCAGGACACCCTGTAGGGAGTTGGATGCTCCCTTGTCTTCAACTTCAACTTTTCTATCACCTCAGTGGAAACCAGATTGTCTATGCTGCCACTATCAATGACTAGTTGGCAGCATTTCCCTTGGACTTTGCATATGCTCCTAAACAAAGTCTTCCTTTGTGCAGGCTCAGTGACCTCTTTGGCTTGCTTCAACAGGACCTTATTTACCACCAAGGATTCTCCCCTCTCTGGAATAATTTCTTCTTCAATTTCTGCCTCTTCTCCAGCCTGGGCAAAAACAACATTCCTTGGACCAGCACCCACATTCTCTGGACACTCATAATGCTTATGTCCCACTTGCTGACATCTATAGCACCTCAACTCTCTACCTCTGCCTCTGTCTCTGCCTCCTCTTCCCTTTCCTCTATAAGAACCCCTTCTACCCCTTGCATCATCCTCTGTAGATGCATTCTGAGGTGAGCCACTGTTAGCTCCATCCCTGGGTGTAGCAGGCTTTCCTCTACTGCCCTGACTTCCCTTTCCCCGGAAAGTACCTCTCTTCTTGGCAGATTGTTTCCTTAGGAGTTTCTCCTCTGCTTTCAAGGCCATCTGATAGGCCTCTTCCACTATCTTAGGAGACAGGAGACCAATCTTGTCTTGGATCTCCAGCTTGAGACCATTCACATATCTGGCAGTATTCTTTGGTGTGTCTTGAAATTGCCCCGCTCTTATGCTCACTCTGTAGAATTCCTCTGTGTATTCCATTACTGTCAGCAACCTCTATCTCAGGTTCTGCATTTGCTTATACAATGTCAGCTGATAATCACTAGGCAAGAGTTTAGCTTTTAATTTAGCCATCATTCTGGTCCAGCTCTTGATAGGTTGCTTTCCAACTCTCCTCCTTTCTGCCTGCACTCCGTCCCACCAAAGTGCAGCATGTCCTTTCAGTTTTGTCACCGCAAACTTGACCTTTTTATCCTCGCTTATCTCTTCATAGTCGAAGCACTTATTCATTTCATTAATCTAGTCTATAAGTTCTTCTGGATTCAGTCCCCCTGCATAACTCGACACTTCAATTCTGGGCTTAACTACAGACCCTAGAACAGTTCTAAAGAGCCTCATGTCAGGAGGAATCTCCACATTTTCTTCAGCTTCTTCTGTTTCAGGTTCACTGATGTCTTCAGGATCTCTGGTCTATCTTTGCTCCATGGCATCCATTCTAGCCTCGACCCTCTGCAACATCCCCAACACCTCTGCGTTGGCAACAGGTCTCCTTCTGCTAGCACCTCTACCCACTCGGATTGCCATGTCAACAAAAACAAATTCAAACAACAGCTCTGATACCACAAATGACGCCAACAAAATTGGAATCAGACCCTTCTAAGGAGAGATGGTCACTGTAGTCGTGGCTCCATCAGCATTTCCTTTCAAACCCCATTCTTGAACTCCGCGTGGTCTTATTTCTCAGATTTTCATGAGAATTTATTTATCAATTTCAAAGAATTTGACAAATAAATATATTCATCAAACTTTGGCAAATGTTAAATATATCTCCGAACTTTATAACAGAATTTTAATCCTTTCGGACTTTATATTAATACTCTACGCCTTTTAAACAAACGACTTAAAATAAACCCTTGGCTCTAGCCCCACCTCTACAATCAATAGACCAATCAAATGCCTGCACCGTACCTCGTTTATTGTTCACGCACCTCGTTTATCATTCGCCTATCTACAGCAAGCGACCACTGTCCGATGGCTCTTTCCCAGATCAACGGCTCTCGGAAATATCGCTCGGCATCCTGGTACGAACGATAACGTGCGATGGCACACTTTAAACAGTGGTTTTCCGGGGGTCCACCTCGCCACGTGTCGAACACTCTATGGAATCGCTCCCCAACCAGGAAATACTGCTTACTCACCAAAAGTGGTGCGATATGGGCAATCCACCTTCGTAAATCCGCTCGTGGGTTTTGAATAGTGACTAACCCAGGTTCATGTTGGGGTTGCGTTCTCCTTCGTATACTCTCCGTTATTAACTCAGGGTCTGACCCCGGGTAGGAATTTCTAATTAACAACAAACAATGTAATTCTCTTTATTGAACGAAAATTCTGCTATCGTTAACCAGAGTTCAACGACCACGCTTCACACCCACGCTTCGTCCGCGGTTGAGATTTCAATTATTCAAACAATTCAAGGGAACAACGAACACAGAGATACAACAACGGCATAATGACTCAATTCAACAGTTATATACAAGACAATGTCCAATCACCTCACAATCAAACGAATTTCCTCACAAATAACGACTCAAGACAGTTAGATAATCAACAAAAATGAAATTCATTTAACTAGAAGCAATCATCAACACACAGAGTTTTTATTGCAAAAATCTCTCTTCCTCTTCCTCCCTTTCAATACATCCAAGGAATAAAATTTATATACATTATAGTGTGACTCTTCGGTTCCTCTGCGAGGACCGTTTTAGAAAACCAAAATCCTAATTACAATTATTCAGCTAACTGAAATGTGACAGATGGATCGGACTGAACTATTCGACTTCTACAAACTCTGACTAGTCTAAATGATACAGTTAGCTGGGGTATTGACACCTAGCTGTTACAATTCAAATATTTTCGAACCCTCCTAGCCACAACATGTGGAAAAAACTCCTACATTGCTAGCTAGTGTCTAATGCCCCTGCATCAAAGAAGACCTTTTGCCACCAGTGCAACCAAAGTGGCCATCAAAGAGCCACATGTTTGAGGCTCCATCCCGAGCAGCACTTTAAGGATGAAGCGTCGGTGCATGAACTAGTTGAAACAGATGTTCGACAAGCAAACGTGCCACAAAGAAATGATCCATTCACTTTGATAACTGAGAGATGGTTTTTCTTGATGTAGTAGTGTGTCATGGTCGTGTGCTGAATTTTTAACTGTAAAAGTGATGATGTGTTTTTCCATCGCTTGTTCAACAACAATGATATTTTGGCCTTGTTTATGAATCATGTGATGCATTTCTTTAATGTAAAAGTGATGATGTGTTTGCCATCACTTCGAAATGCAACAATGAATTTTTTTCTTCTGGTAATGATAGCTGGGGTGTGATTTTCATTTTGATGTAAGCTTGACCACCGAGTACATGTTATAAACTCGTGAAAAGTACGAGAATGTTTGGGTCATAGTTGGTCAATTTGAGTATGTAATTTGCAAGATATTTTACTATAGGTTTGTAGAGGATGCAGGTGTTGGCTCATCGCTTAAGGCTCTGAAGAACAAAGGTGAAGGAGATGGAAGGGTGACCATTTTCGGAACACTTGTGGTGTAGACATAGTACACAACAGTTACATATTATTGTTTATGGTTTTGGAGGACCAAAAGATCCTCGGTGGGGAGGATTGATCTAGGTGGCTCCAGAGACACACATAGGACAAAGAGGGCTTATGAAAGCTCAAAAATAAATTTTTTTGGATTGCTCTCGAACCAAGTTCAAGTTGAAGGTCTCATCGTCCCGATTGCAACGGTGGAAACGGTTCGTCAAACCGAGTTCGTATAAGAAAGTTAGAGCAGTTTGAAGTTTTGTTAAGGAAATGGAAATGGGGCCCACAACATGCAACATGGCATCCCAATAAGCACGTGGGATGCACATGGCGCTCCTCCATTGGCCCCTTGCCCCTACAGAAAAGACAAAAAAAAATGATATTTAATTTTCCACATAAAAAACAAAACAAAAAAATCATTAAAAAAATAATTATATATTAAATATAGTTATTATCAATCAAAATAAATTTAAATATGGTAAATTGTTATGTAAAAAAAATCATATATTAGATATGGTTAAATTCCATATTAAACAAATTGTCCATTTTTTTTTTTTTTTTTGGAGTCGTTACAACATGGAGATACAAATTCCATATATTATATAGTTTTAAAAAGCTATATAAAAACTAAAATTGGGTTTAAAAAAAATATTTCGAATCAATGGGATTTGAACACAAAACCTCCCCACGACAACTATCTTAATATGATTATTCCAACCAATGTGCCAACCTCACACTTTGTCTTATTCATTCTCACACTTTATTATAAAATGGCCTTCAAATGGTTCAAGGAAACCATGGAGAATGATGGAGAGTACATGAGAGATGAGGGCACAAGGAGGCCAATGGAGCCGTGAGCAAGGAGAAGACAGTGCAAGGTAGCCAAGTGCAGGCACGATTTTTGAGGCATGATGGTGCACGGATTTCGAGATGGAATCCTTTTTTATACCTAGAGAATCTTTTTTATTCCAATGAGGTAAAATTTTCCTACGTCGGAATGTGTTAAACTTTATATGCAGTTTAACTAGAATTTCACAGGGAACACAATGGTGATGTCGGATTCACCTTTTGAGCAACGGTTTTGCAGATTCCCTATGGAGGATAATCTTCAAGCATCTTGAGGGCATATTTCAGATTCTTTGGAGGCTGAAATTTGCTGGTGTCGGAATGAGGTCAACCTTATACTCATTCTCCTTAGAATTGCGTAAGGATATCAATGGTGAGATCAGATTCCTATTTTGAGTTGCAGATTTCCAGATTCCCGGTGGAGTAGCATCTTTGAGGAATCTAGGGGGAATCTAAAATATTCCCTAAGGCCCATATTTTCACTTTGTCAGAATTAAGGAAATTGACAGTCGATCCTACACCTCTTAGCGACATGAGTTCAGTGGTGCAATCAAAATTTTCATCTGAGACTTGTATTTTTCGGCCACTTTTCAAAGTGGAGTTGCATGTGTCAGCATTTAATGTGTGAGTAGTCGTTTTCATGATATTTGACGCCACGAGATTGATGGTACATATTGATCTAGCAGTTTATCATCCTTGTCTTCAGATAGCTCTAGGATGTGAGGTATATGTAGTGCGATCATGTACTTCTTTTTTCCATGAGATGCATTGTGTTGTATGGATCCTTGTTGATGTTTGATGTGGGATCTTGTTTTTTTCTTGATGTGAGATGTAATTTCTATCATGTATTTGTATTATTTTTTAGGTCCCTTTGTTGCCATGTTGGTAGGATACTCATTATCACATGTATGTTTGTTTAGCTCCCTTTGTTGCCATGCTGGCTAGATACTCATAGTCATTATGTGTGAGTTATTGTCATACTGATAAGAGTCCTTTTTGTGAATGAGAGTTCCCATAGCGGAACATCTCGTGAAGAGGTCCAGTCACTCTTGTGTGAGGGAATTTTCCTTGTATGGCAGATAAAATACCATCCATGTACATCATCACTCTTTCCAGCACTTAATGCAGTGGCCTACTCCATCTTGACACCGAGGCCCGGAGACGTAGTCCCTCCTGGACGAACTCTGTTATCAATGTCTTATGTTGCTAATGCTTGTTATGTTCCTCTTCTTTCCAGCATGAGGATATGTTCTTTTATTTTCATTAATGATTTGATGCAATTATAACACATCATACAAAGTAAAAGGTCTTCGTTAAAAGGGTAGCATAGATTTACCCAGATCAAGTGGTATCAGAGCAGTCTTCTTGCTGATTTGGATTGCAGGAGTGAACCATTGTCGAACATTTGTTGAGTTTAGAAATGGAAAATGTCAAATACATGTATGACACCATGCTCAGGGTGTTCGAGAAAGCGAACATGGTGTACGAAGCTTATGAGAAACAAGAAAGAGACAACATTGAATTGAAGACACTCCTACAGGAAGAGGATGACAAACATCGATTGAAGCTTCAATTGCAACCCTCGACAAAGGCGTTGGAAGAATTGAAGTGCAACAACAAAAGTCTTCAAGAAGATCATGATGCATTGAAGGCACTCCTACAGGAAGAGAAGGAGGAGAAGCAGTGATTGGAGCTTCAGCTACAAGCTGCGACAGAGGCGTTGGAGGAAGTGAAGCACAACGAAGGCTTAGAGAAGCCTTCTTCACATGTTTCAAAATCGATAGTTTAAGTAAACAATGTTGATTTCTCTTCAGTTTCATCTTCACATGATATCATTTCTGTTGGAAGTGTGGAGAAACCCATTATAGGAACCGACATGAGACTCCTTACCAAGATGGGGTTCAAAGGAGGAGGACTTGGCATTCATGGCCAATGCATAACCCAACCATTGGAGGTTGTGCAGAAACCTCACTATGTAGGTTTGGGATACACTGAAGAAGGATGTTTGAAGGACATCAAAGTCAAACAAACATTGTTGAACTTGCTAGGGAAGAAGATTGATGGGGACACTTCACCATTGTCCCATGGAAGTGCAGGTTGCAATTAAAGAGCTGAGGCAATCTCTCATCATAATGATCGCACCAGAGCACACTAGGGAAGGTATAAAAAGTCTCACTATTCCAGAGTTCATTTTGATTATAATAATGTTGCTAATCATGGTTGTAAATCATGGCATTGAAAAACTTGTCATTTTTGTGGTTTACATAACAATTTCATTTCTAAGTGTAGGAAAAGGATGGCAGCACAAAGGAGGATGAGGCTTGAAAAGCATTCTCCATAGCAAGGAAATATATTTTTTAAGCAGGTATGGAGGAAGAAGACCTTTTGTATTCAGTGCAACCAAATTGGCCATCAAAGAGTCACATGTTTGAGGCTCCATCCAAAGAAGCACCTTATGGATGAAGTGTCAGTGCATGAACCAGTTGAAACAGGTGTTCGACAAGCAAACATGCCACATATAAATGATCCATTCACTTTGATAAGTGAGAGATGATTTTTCTAGATATGGTAGTGTGTCATGGTCATGTTTGTAAATCATGTGTTACATTTTTAATTGTAAAAGTGATGATGTGTTTTTCCATCGCTTGTTCAACAACAATGATATTTTGGCCTTGTTTATGAATCATGTGATGCATTTATTTTATGTAAAAGTGATGAGGTGTTTTCCATCACTTTAAAATGTGACAATGATGTTTTTTGTCTAGTAATGATAGCTGGGGTGGGACACTTGTGGTGCAGACATAGTACATAGCAGTTGCATATTATTGTTGATGCTTTGGAGGACCAAAAGCTCCTCGGTGGGGAGGATTGATCCAGGTGGCTCCAAATACACACACAGGACAACGAGGTCTTATGAAAGCTCAAAAATAAAAGTGTTTGTATTTCTATCGAACTAGGTTCATGTTGAAGATCTCATCATCTTGATCGCAACGGTGTGAACAATTTGTCAAACCGAGTTCCTATAAGAAAGTTAGAGTAGTTTGAAGTTTTTTTAAGGAAAGGGAAGTGGGGCCCATAGCATGTCACATGGCATTCTAGTAAGCACATGGGACCCACATGGAAATCCCCTCGGTTTCTGACACATGGCGCTCCTCCATTGACCCCTTTCCCTGTAGAAAAGACAAAACAAAATGATATTTAATTTCCCACATAAAAACAAAACAAAAAAATCATTAAAAAAATAACGAAATATTAAATATAGTTATTAAACAATCAAAATCAATTTAAATATGGTAAATTGTTATGTAAAAAAATCATATTAAATATGGTTAAATTCCATATTAAACAAAACCTCCATTTTTGTTTTTGGGAGTCATTACAATATGGAGATACAAATTTCATATTATATATAGTTTGAAAAAATTAAATTAAAACCAAAATTGGGTTTTAAAACAATATTTGGACTCAATGGGATTTGAACTCAAAACCACCCAACAACAACTATCTTAATATTATTATTCCAACCAATGTGCCAACCTCACACTTTGTCTTATTCATTCTCACACTTTATTATAAAATGGCATTCAAATGGTTCAAGGAAACCATGGAGAATGATGGAGAGTACATGAGAGATGAGGGAATAGGGAGGCCAATGGAGCCGTGAGAAAAGAGAAGGCAGGCCAAGTGCGGGCACGATTTTCGATGCATGATGGTGCACGGATTTCGAGACAATCCTTTTTGATGCTTAGAAATATTTTTTATTCCAATGATGTAAAATTTTCATGTGTCAGAATGTATTAAACTTTATATGCATTTTAACTAGAATTTTGCAGGAAATGCAATGGTGAGGTTGGATTCGCCTTTTGAGTAGTAGTTTTTCAGATTCCCTGTGGAGGAGAATCTCATTGGAACATGTATGTTTGTTGAGATCCCTTTGTTTCCATGCTGGTGGCATACTCATAGTAATTATGTGTGAGTTATTGTCATATTGATAGGAGTCCTTTTTGTGAATGAGAGTTCCTGTAGCGGAACATCTCATGAAGAGGTCCAGCCACTCCTGCGTGAGGGAATTTTACTTGTATGGTAGAGAAAATACCATCCATGTACATCATCACTCTTTCCAGCACTTAATGCAGCGGCCTACACCATCTTGACACCGAGGCCCAGAGACGTAGTCCCTCCTAGAAAAACTCCGTTATCAATCTCTTATGTTGCTAATGCTTGTTATGTTCCTCTTCTTTCCAACATGTGGATATGTTATTTTATGTTAATTAATGCTTTGATGCAAGTCTAACACATCAGCTAAAGTAAAAGTTCTTGGTCAAAAGGGTAGCAGAGATTTACCTGGATCAACATATGCCATATATTTGGACATATGGAAAGAGATTGTATGTTACCCTGTTACTCAAGCCAAAACTGTTAGAAGAAACAAAAAAAAAGATGATATAACTCTAAACCAATGAAGAAAGAGAAGAAACAGTTGAAGGAAGAAAACAATCAATTCAAAGAGGAGAGGAAGTAGCCCAAGACCATGTGGAAAAATAAGGAGCTTCAGCTCTTTAACTAGTGAAGAGAATTCCCTCTTGTAGTCCATGATTATTTCATGCATAATTATAGAGGATTGCAGATCATGAGAGGTGCATAACCTCAGGGGGATCATATGATGGAGTTTGAAACAACATTGATGATTTATTTTCAACCTCATGCACATTTAGGTCAACAGGATCATCTTGTCTATTGGAGGTGTATTGAGCTCAGGGGGAGCAATTCATGGAATGAATTTACATGTGATATCTAGCATTTTCTTCATTTCTTTTCACTCAATCATTTGTAGCAGATTTATATTTCTCTCATGAGGAGAAAGAAGAGCACATTTTTCATTCATGTATATTTTTTTGGTTTCCACTAACAACTATTTGAAAATATGTGCAACCATGCATGTATTGTGATCATGACTCTAGGATGTATTGAGATGTTATATGACATGGACCAGTCATATAACAGTTATTTCATTATGCTTATTACAACCATGTATTTACTATTGCTTCATAGTTTTATGATGGTATTGATCTGAAAGGATCTTCGCATGTGAAATAGCTTTGTGCCATGTTGATTTGAAGTTGGTGACAAAGTGTTTAAGTGGGTGAAATTATTCTCATGCATTTAATTATGCATTTTATGAGCCTTTATTAAACTCATGCATTTTTTATATAAATGATTAATATTTGTGAGAGAAATTTTGCCTCACATATTATTCATTTAATGTAATTAGGGAAATTGGTTTTTATGTGAGAAACCACCTCACACCAATTCTTTATTTTTCTCAATTGTAGATTGAGAGAATCAAGGGCATGGTTGAAGAGTCTTTAGGTGGTTTTGAGACTTTTCCCAATTATGAGCCTAAGATTGTTGGAGGTCCTACTTTCAAGGATATTTTTTTTCCTTCCTTGTAATTAGGCCCTACAATTGTGGGTCTTATAATTAATTCTCTTTGTTGGAGAGTGGGTGAGGGAAAACTATATATATTCCTTATGTGAGCCTTTAGGGGGAGAAGAAAAGGAGAGAATGCTTAGCCATTGAGAGCCATAGTGCTCGGCTAATGCTCAACCATAGAGTTTGAATGTAAGAAAGCTTACTTTGAAGAAGGAATATAGAGGATATGCATTCCAATTGAAGCATATCCGAAGATGTAGCCCCAGAGAGATGGAGGGGCGAACTTCGTTACCAATTGGTTTTCTCTCTCTTACTTACGTCTTTGTGCTTCTTGATATGTTAAGTTCATTTATTTATTTTTATGTGCTTATGCACTATAATTGATGGACTAACATGCTCATTTAAAATAGTATAATCCATATTCAATTAAAATATCTTCATACCGTAGACGATGGTTAGAGTAGTACTCGACCCGTGATCAGATCAAGTGGTATTGGAGAAGGTGATTGCTTTGCAGGATGGGAAGAGGATCGAAGCACGCTAAAAGAATGCAAGAGTTGCAAGAGATAAATAACAACATTCAAGCCAACAATGCATAATTACGAAGACTATTTTAGGTAGCTAAAAAGGATAAGCAAGAGCTTAAATAGATGCTACGAGCCAAAGAGGATTTATTAGCTAAGTTGCAGAAGGTTGAGATGATGGATGATGCATCTCAACCTGAGGTATATGATGTTACTTCATGTTATGTTCTCTCTCAATATGAAAGTAATGTTGGCATGAAGATCCTTATGAAGATGGGGTATGGAGGAGGTGGACTTGGCATAAATGGCTAAGGAGTCACCCAACCATTGGAGGTTGTACCAAGACAACCATTTGCAATCTTGGGTTATGGATAGGAAGAGAAAGGAGAATGCTTGAATGTAGCTGAAGCAAAAGCTGTCTCTTCATCACCCAATTCCAAAAAGGGATTCAAGCCACCTATTCCCCATCAGTTCAAGGACAATTCAGAAAGGTATAAAAGTCATTCAAATTCTTATTTAACATATAATATAAATGATTTCTTTCATATATATTCTAACCATGATGTAGTTAAGCATCACACAAAGAAAGTGTGGGTTAAGAAGACAGATGTGTCCAAAAGAAGTGAGACCAAGAAGAATGAGAACCTTCAGAATATGCCTATCATGAAGACATAGTTGAATGGGAAACGACATAATTTCTGTAATTTTTGCAAGATCAGTGGCCATTGGGAGAAGAAGTGTTGGAATTTTCACCCCGAAATTCGCCACAAATCCAGCAGGCAGCTTGTAAAAGAGCCCATAAAGAAGGAGGCTCCATCCACCATTCGAACATCATGCTTACAAGAAGAAATTGCTTGGTGTCGATTTGATAAGCAGTTCATGATGTTTCTACAAGTTATATTTCTTCTCTTTTGCAAAATTTCAAGTTTTATGGGGGCAGGTATCCCTATTTTGATGGAAAATGCTCAAAATTTGTCCGAATCGGAATAAAAAAATAATGGCACCATTGTGAAGAGCTCAACAAGAGGAATCCACCGGTGCTTGAATCACGTCAAACGGCCTCCAGATGGAAAAATTATTGCAACCTGAATGATCACTGTGCCTTGTTGCGCATGTTGTTCCTAGTGTTAATGAAGCCGAGTAGGAGCGGAAATTTTTTGGAAGCCCAGAGCAGTGGTAGATTGCGGAGTAGATTAAATCTCAGTTCCAATCTATGGTTCCCAAGTGCCGCAGGAAGCCCAATAAAAGTGAAGGCTCTGATGATCACTAAGAAGTTGAGTGGGTTGAAGATGATCCATGTGATGAAATCCCTTCGGAGTTCCAAAAATACCAAGAACCCAAATCTCACTCTAGGTCACTAATTGTGTGCGAAAGGTTGAGAGTTTTCCCAAAGATTTTATGGAAACCAACTATTATGAGGACTTGAATTCCGTGGACAATCTTCATCACCCTACTGGAGATGCGTTCATAAAGCTGGAGTACGATGGAGGATCATTTTTTTTGGGTTACCAAGAGGAGACTAGATTAATGGAACAGATCGTTGTTTGTAGCAACTCGGCTACCAACAACTGGTTCCCATTCCTGTTGATGACCAAGAAACGATGATGGATGTTTTTTCGAAGCCAATTTAGAGTGGTTAAAAGACAGGAGGGATCTGAACAAAAACGAGGCAGGTTTTGACGAGATTATGTTTTAATCTGTTTGATTTGTTTTTTTAACCTTAAGATAGGGGATCGAGCCCTTGCTCTTCGGAATTATGCATTTGATGTATTCTCTCATTGAGTTTGGATTTTAATTTTGGATTTGATGCCACAAAATTTGCATTCGGGTGATACAATCGTGGAATGGTTCCACCAAATCTGCCGCACAAACTTGATCTAGGTGGATATCGGTGGCCACCCACCTATTCCATTTGGACCCACACCATCAATTTTTGCAGCTTTTCACATTCAGCACAACTTACTATTTTTAGCAGGTTTTCATGTCCTGCACTCCCGGAGCTGTTTTGGGGCCTTAATGATTCAGGTGGATATTGGTAGCCACCCACCTATTCCGTTTGAACGCCCACCATCAGTTCGTTCAGTTTTTAAGTTACAGCACAACTTACTATTTTTAGCAGTTTTTCGGGTCCTGAACTTCTGAGGCTGTTTTGAGGCCCTAAACGACGTTTTTTGTACTCAAAAGTTGCACTCCTTGGATATATATTTCTAATGAGGTATGATACGCGTAAAACAGAGATCATATGCCGAAGTTATGTCCCTGGGAAGTTGAAACACCAATTTACCCAAATGGGGCCCATAGTTTTGGCGCTTCATCTCCTAGGGTTAGGTTTTTGGACGTTTAGAGTTCTCCATTGTTTCTCAATAATAAATAGGCCCTCGAGCCTCATTGTAACACAGTTTAGAGGTCTGTAGCTGCCACATATCTTCTTAGAGATATGCTACCAACACCCTAGCTATTTTTATTTCCATTATGTTTGTAAGCATATTTGAGTCATTTAATTTAAATAAAATGAAGTACTGTTTCTACTACATATCTATGTTTATGTCTATTTTTGTATTTTATTGCGTTCCTGCATAAATCCAGATCAGTGGTATCAAAGCGGTCTGCTCTTTCTCTATTTTTCTTTGCATGTCCCCAACTTTGTCAGGGTATAAGGAGTTAGGGCTCAATCTGGTTGAACCCTTGCAAGATCAGCCTCGCAAACCCCGACGACCTCCCATGATGGAAGAAAAGAAAGATGAGGGAGTAGGAGATCCTTTCAAAATATTGCTCGAGGAGGCCCTCGAGAAAAAAAGGAATGCGATGATGGATAACTTTTCTCAGATCCTTCAACGACAGCCCACCTACGATTCATATGAATCCAACAGCCACTCTGGAGGCACCACTCCCTTCAAGGTACAGGTAAACTTTGATATTCCTATATTTGACGGTCAGATAGATGTAGACGCCGTAGATATATGGTTAAATTTGCTGGAAGGGTATTTCTCGGTCCATGATTTCTCCGACCGAGAAAAGATTATTTTTACACTCCTCAAAGTCGCCCCCATGTCAAAGACTGGTGGGAAACCTACTGTGAGCAAGAGGACGAAGGGGAACCCTCTCTGTTCTCGGCCACACCCACTTGGAATTCGTTCTGAAACGAAATCAAGGAACAATATTACCTTGTGGGGAGCTATGAGGAAAAATACATCCAATGGACCATGCTGCAGTAGCAAAGGGATCAAGATGTGCACGAATTGACGAATTTGTTCCATACCCTGCCCACAAAGTTGGGTATTAAAGAGTCAGAGAGACATTTGGTGCTCAAGTACCGTGACTGTTTGCACAAACATATTTAGGAGGAAATGAAGTTCCTCGACATTAAATCGATTGGCATGACATATCATTATGCTGCCAAGATCGAGTAGAAATTTAAGCAGAAGAAGTGAGACTTTGGATCTGCAAATCCAAATCCAGGGAAAGGTGCCCCCGAACCGGAGAATGAGGGGCAAGGCCAAAGTGGTATGACTCATAACAACACCATAAATCCAAATAAGGACACGTGGAAGTGGTGTGAATTTCATAATAGCCCCACTCATAGCACAAATGAGTGTCGAGCCAAACAGTCATTGGTGGCCGAACTAAAGGCACCCGAATCATATGCATTTTCTGATCCTGGATCAGAAGCAAACAAAGGCAATGACAAAGGGAAGAATATCATTGATGTGGATCCCAGTGTGATTGTTTCCAGCACCAAGATCCAGAGGAGGGGGAGCGCCTCTTCCATTCACAGATGTGGGTGAAGGGTTCTCCACTGCAATTCCTTGTCGATAACGGAAGCTAAAAGAACCTCATCTCAACAGAGGTCATGAAGCGGCTCGGACTATCGAACATAGCACACCTGCAGCCATATACCATTGGGTGGCTTCTCCCAGGGTGAGATATCCACATCCGCCAAAAGTGTCAGCTTCCATACAGTATCAATCCATTCACGAATGAGGTGTGGTGTGATGTTTCTCCTCTTGATGTAGCTGATGTATTATTGGGCCAACCATACTTGTGGAGGCGACATGCTGTGTATGAGTCTAGGCCTCGTGCTATTGTTATTACTTTGGGAAATAACTTGTACATGATACCAGAGGTCGTACACCTCTTGTCATCTCTTTGAATACTGCAAAACAACGCAGTAAGATTGTTTCCCAAACCAGGAAATTTATTTTCCTTACAACTCACTCACAGGGAAAGAAGAAAATTGTGGCCACAACCTCAAAATGGTTGTAGCAAATGGATAAAGTCATGGAGGAATACGAGGAAATTTTTCCTCACTCCCAGAGGTTCCTCTACACTATTAGGATAAGCACTCCATTGATCTGACCCCCGACGCACCACCACTTGATGTTTCCATACCTCTGGAAACTACACATACAAAATCCACACATGCATTGTCTGAGGCTGATAAAGAAACCAAATTTTCTAAATGCATCCAGCATGTCCGCCCGCAGGTCCATGACATCTTCGACAAATCTAACGCCTAGTTCAACAAAATTTGCCTCATCTCATGGAGGATATCAACGCAATAGGGACCATTGCTTCCTAAGGAGGGAGGAATGATCTATGTGGATATCGGTGGCCACCCACCTATTCCATTTGGACCCACACCATCACAACTTTCACATTCAACACAACTTACTATTTTTAGCATGTTTTTGGTTCCTGCACTCCTGGAGCTATTTTGGGGCCTTAATGATCTAGGTGGATATTGGTGGCCACCCACCTATTCCATTTGAACCCCCACCATAAATTCGTTCATTTTTTTAAGTTGCAGCACAACTTACTATTTTTAGCAGTTTTTTGGGTCCTGAACTTTCGGAGTCGTTTTGAGGCCCTAAATGAGGTTTTTTGGGAAACCTGGGAGCACCATGGAAGCTTCTCACATCGAAATTTGTACTCCTCGGATACATGTTTCTAACAAGGTATGATACGCGTCAAACAGAGATCGTATGCGAAAGTTACGTCCTCGATAAGTTGAAACACCAATTTACCCAAACGGGGCCCATAGTTTTGCCGCTTCATCTCCTAGGGTTAGGTTTTTGGTCGTTTAGAGTTCTCCATTGTTTCTCAATAATAAATAGGTCCTCGAGCCTCATTGTAACACAATTTAGAGGTATGTAGCTGCCACATCTCTTCTTAGAGATATGCTACCAGCACCCTAGCTATTTTTATTTCCAGTATGTTTGTAAGCATACTTTAGTCATTTGATTTAAAGAAAATGAAGTATTGTTTCCGCTGCATCTCTGTGTTTATCTCTATTTCTGTATTTTATTGTGTTCCTACATAAATCCAGATCAAATCTTCACCTGTGCATTCTTGCTAAAACAAAAGGAGCTTTGCGCTGACCTGTGCATTCATGCGTATTTTGGATCAAATCCAGTATGCCAAATTGGAGATCATGGCATGCCTTTGCTCTTTTTAGTCTAAGTCGATGTTGCCTTCTAAGAGCCAGGGTTCGAGTTCCTGCGGCTCCTCGCTCCTCGCCACTCCCACAGAAATCCACACAGACGCCGCTTGGGATTTTCTCGACGCTGCGGTGATAAAACTGAAGTCAGAAGACTAGTGCAAACCAGGGAAAATTTTAAGGATGGAAAATGATTTTGAAGTTTAAAAAATTGGCGAATCTCACTATTCCCTAATATGCAAACTATAAATTTTTTATTGTTTTATTTGTAAATCTATTCAAATTTATAATGATATTATATATATTTTCTATATAATGTTGGCGATTTTTAAGGTAATATAATTTCATATTGTAAAATTTGGGTGAATAATTTTTACAAAAAAATGGAAATTGGCGAATCTTTTTTTTGGAAAAACCATGGAAAATTAGCCCACCTACGAATGCTAGCCCCTAAAATTTTCCATGGTGAAAACCTCAATCATGGTAGCGCAGAATAGATCCTGATGAAAGCACTTATGGGGTTAAGCAAATTGCTCAATAGAGTTTTGAGAACATGCTTGACTGAGACTTTAGACTTCTCCAAGAAATTGAAAATCGATATTAAGGGATGACCATTCGTATATTTAGAATCCATCTCCACTTCTGGAAGCTCGATGTAGTGGATGTCCAAACCTGACGAAGCCATAGATTGTGTATATTCAGTCTAAGCAGAAGTGACCATGAATTCCGTGGTCATGAAAGTTATGGCGAATCCATGGCAGGATGCCAACAACTTAGCAAACTCACATAAGGGGATAAAGTGCCCCATTCCAACAATAGATGGAAACATCACTAGGTGAGGCTTTCTTCTCTCCATTTTCCCAAGAGATGACTCAACTACTCACCTCCTCCCAATTTTCTACCTCACCATCAGCGGTAGAAGGACGCGGGTTACGACTTTTCAAGGTATCCTTCTCTGGCGCGGTTTTCAGTCTGTCGACTACGGTGGTGGGAGCGAGGATTATGGCTATGCCTGCTACTATAAAAGTCTTGGGATTGATCCTCGACAGTCTCCTCATTATCTTCATTTTCATGTTGACGAATGCTTCAATTGACATGCTTAAGGTTTAGAAAATCTAGGGTAGTGACTTCCTATGGCGGCCTCATGGGAGATGCCTTTGGAAAAATTGGGAAGATGTTGTTGCAGATCTATGTTATTATTAAAAATTTGGGCATTCTTATTGTCTATATTATTATCATAGGCAATTTGTTATCTGGAACATCATCAAATGGCATGCATCATGCTGGTATAATTGAAGACTGGTTTGGATTTCATTGGTGGAATGGACATTTTCCGATCCTAGTTCTCACCATAGTCCTTATTTTGGCTCCGTACTTGGTGCCTTTCAAGAGAGTGGATTCTTTGAAAATCACTTCTGCATTCTGTGCTTGAAATCATGCATTTTCACTCAGAAATCATCTTATAATTTTGATATTAAACGCACGGGTAGGCATTGGATTCGACTGTATTTATTTGCATTTTCCTTACAGTAAATTCAACCTCAGAGATGTAGTTTTCTTAGTGAAAATAAATCGATTTGTACTATTTAATAGCCCTACGCCTAGAAATTGAAGAGGGCACTTTTATAATGGGGGATTTAACTTATTTTCACCTTCCAAGTGCACATGTTATTGGGCACATAATATGTCAAAGGGTGGAATTTTTATTTTTCCCACCATTAGTTCTCTTTGTTTATGTACACATTATGTAAAAGGGGGATCTAAAATTTTTTAATTTTCCCTTTGTGCACATATTTGTCACATTAAATTGCTTTGTAATTGCCATGCAAAAGGGCCCTATTTGCCATCATATTTTGGCATTGAAAATTAGCATGTAAATTGTTGAATGCCATGTAAAAGGCCATAGTTGCCACCATGAAATTCACGATGTAAAAGATGATTATGAAGCAGTGTAAAAGGCTTGTTTTAGCCACTCTTATGTGACAAAGAGTGAGAGGTGTATTTTTGTGTGTTAAGCCTTGTTGGCTTCTTTGTAATCAAGTTGAATGAGGCACTTTTCCTAAGTCATTTTGGCATGAAAACTTGACCAATGAACTCTTGGAATGTGTTGTAAATAGGTATGATCAACTACAGGTTGCAGCTTTAGGCAGATGTGGGCTTTTGCATCCCAATTCTGAAGGACCGAGGTGAAGGAATCTTGAAGGGATGTTCCTTTTCATACATTTTCATTGCAGCTTTAGGCAGATGTTGTCTTTGCATCCTGATTCTGGATTACGTCAACTAAAGGAGTCTTAAAGGGATGTGCCTTTTCATGCATTTATGTTGCAACAGTTGCAGGTGTTGGCTTGCATCTAGATTCTGAAGTACGTTGGGTGAAGGTGTCTTCAAGGGATGTGCCTTTCCAGACATTTGTGTTGTAGCAGTTGCAGGTGTTGGCATTGCGTTCCGATTTCGAAGTATGTTAGGTGAAGGAGTCATGTGGGAATGTGCCCTTGAGAGACATTTGCATGCAGTTGATGTAGAAATTATATGCAAGATGCATGTATATATCCAGATTCTCCTGATCTAAATATATTTATCTTCTTGCTAAATACATAATCCTTCCACTGTTAATCTTTTGTGGAAATTAAAATCAATTGCAAACACATGATGCAATAAAAAAAATCGCACATAAAACAATTGTTTAACGGGAAATCTTGAAGCTGAAAACCCCAACTATCATATATTATGTATCATGGAGATCATGTAACAATCTCATACAAATCTTAGTACATCAAGCTCTCAGTACAATCAATCATCACACACTAATCAGAAGAAATATGCAAATCCATGCACTGATTTCTTACCACTTGATAGCCTGCCTCCACTGCACAATCCCTGTTGAAGAAGACCCATGAATGAATTTGAATCTACCTTGCTTGCACTGCACAATCCTCATTGGCAACTCCAATGTGTGTGTGGTGCAATCAATGCATCACTATAGTCACAAAAGATAGTCCATCTTACCCTTTCACCTATCTCTCCACTCGGTGTCCACTGGAACTGACATGCACTGTAGTTAACTGTTGTATTGTTCAGTTGATTAATGAGTTACTATTTGTGAATTAATTAACTAATTAATTCACTCCACTCTCACTAGTGTATCATTCAATTAGACTAGATACAACTAGCTCAACTGAGTTTAACTCTAATAACTGAGTTAAATTGAATAAAAAATCCATGAACTACTCTTCCAACTCTGTCATAACTTTTCCACTTCAGTTCTAACTTAGTCCTCCATGCATGAACCACCAGTAAACCATAGGAATTGCATAATTCCTTCAGCCCACTGATTTTCCAAATCTATCAACTAAAATTAAGTGCTCCAAGAGAATAAGTAGTTGTTTATTGTTGAATTATTATTAAGAGCTAACAATAATCGACACTTCTATTTTTAGATCGATGATCTATAAATATAATTCGCCCAATATTCTAAAAATAGAATTTCATCTATTTTTCCAACTTGACCAACCAGCCACAAATAGCATCCTGCAAATTCTGAAATATGATCACCATGTCTACAAATAGACTTACACCTAAAAATAGCCTGCGGGCCCACTTAGTGAAGGTGATTGATTTTCACTAAGCTCATCATCTTGTTGAATCTCAACACTCCCTCTCAACAAGATAGGGATTATCCTTCACCCCGATCCTTCCCCTATGGTATTCGAATTTTCTCCTAGTGAGCGCCTTCGTTAGAATGTCTACATCCTGATCTTTCGTAGGAATGTACTGAAGCAACATGATCTTCCGCTGCACACAATATCTAATATGATGATACCGGATATCAATATGTTTAGATCTATCATGAAACACAGGATTAATCAAGATTTTAATGCAACTCTTATTATCACAATGTATCACTATAGGATCTAAATGTGAACCGAACAAACCAACCAGGATCTTCCTCATCGAGATAGCCTCACATGCATCTTGAATTGCTACCATGTATTTTGCTTCCGCTGAACTGAGTTCCACGGATCTTTGTTTCCTATGTTGTACCAAGAAACTGCTGTAGATCCGATACTGAAAACCCCTCCTGATGTGCTCTTTTTTTTTGTTGGGATGCCTGCCCAATCTACATCCGTGAAGCCATGAAAATTCACCTCATCGATCTGTCTATACCATAATCCATACTCAAATGTGCCCTTGAGATATCTCAGGACATGCTTTCCTGCCTTCCAAAAGAGCTTGGTAAGCTTAACCATCGCTTGTGAAAGTTGGTTCACCGCATAGCATATGTCCGGTCTTGTATTAACTAAATACATGAGTGAACCCACCAACTTTCGATAAACAGTGGCATCCACTACCTTTGCCGATGTAGCGTCCTATTTCCTCCAATTTCCTGGAAGAGGAGTGTCGATAGGCTTGCAGCCTTGCTTGTGAAACTTCTCCAGTGTCTCCCGGGAATACTTGCCTTGAGACACAAACAGTTCACCTTCTCTCTGCCATATTTCCAATCCAAGGAAATAATGAAGGAGGCCCAAATCCTTCGTCTCAAACTCCTTTGCAAGATCTGCCTTGCATGAGTGTATCAACTGCTCATCACCCATTAGTATTAAATCATAAACATAAAGAACAACGATTAAAATCTTACCGTCCACCACAATTTGGTACAGGTTTGCATCCGCCTCACACTTGGTGAAGCCAAGTCCATTGAAATAGTTTTCGATCCATGTGTACCAAGCACGAGGTGCTTGCTTCAGCCCATACAACGCTCTTTTGAGTCTGCACACGTGCGACTCACTGATGAAGATCTCAAATCCTTTAAGCTAATCAATGTACACCTCTTCCTCAATGATCCCATTAAGGAATGCAGTCTTCACATCCATTTGATGAATGTGCCAATCCATCTGCGCTGAGAGAGAAAGGATGGTACTTATGGAAGAATACAATGCGACAGGTGCAAAAGTTTCTTCATAATCAATCCCCTTGATTTGTGAGAAGCCTCGGGCAACAAATCTTGCCTTGTACTTCTCGACGCTCCCATCAACAACTTTCTTTACCTTGTAGATACATCCTGATCCTACAACTGATTTTCCCATTGGCCTTGGAACAATCTCCCAAGCACTGTTTCTAACAATGGAGTCATACTCCTCCACCATGGCATCTACCCATGTGGGCTTCTGCACTTCTTCTTCAAAATAATATGGCTCTGTCATGATACAGTTGCTCATAAGAGCCATGTATCTAGTAAAACGGTCAGGTGACTGTCTCTATTTGCATTGTGATGTAGGGACTCCTACATTCTGTGTCACATCAAGCTTCAGTCTCTTAGCTTATGTGGTACGCTTTCTTCCTTGGCTGATGTTTGGTTCAGCATGAGTGGACTCCTCCACTCCATGAATCTCCTCCTGTGGCTAATCCACATTTAGAGGCTCATCTTTGGGAACAATAAGTTCCTCCTCTGCATGCAAGTGTAGCTCCATCTCAAGCAAAAAATTCATGGCTTTCGCCTCATTTAATTTTATATCCCATCGCACCACAGTCATCCAACTGTCTGGAAAATTGTAATATCCCAAATTAGGGAAATGCTACAACAATGAGAACATCTTAAGATATTCTAAAGTTGGAGACCCAGCAATATGCAAACACAACAATGGAGTAGCAGTGACACTCAACTCATAGAAATGTGAGAAATATCCATAGCCATATTATTAAGAAATAGCAGCAACAAATGAATACAAGATCTTAAGGAAAATGCTACTCAAGATAAGCAAAGCTCAACCTCAAGCGACAAGTACATAAATCATGATAAAACACTGCTACACAAGTGTGCCCAAGATATGATTGCGCAGTTTTATAAGAGAAACTACATGCTACATGTATCAAATACATAGATATACAAATATATGGCCCATACAACATTGGGAGTGAAGATCTCATCTCCCAAAGGCTACCTCATGTCAATCCTGGAAGGATTGGCTATGATATACAAAATCTGCAAAATGCCGGAGTTGCTGGGTAGCAGCTGCAACTCAAGAAATAGAACTGGACGAAGATGGCTATAGATGATGATCAAACTGAATATGCCTCCTCCAATGGATCTCTAAAGTGAAAGGCTGTTCCCTTCACCAAAGATCTCCCCCTCCAAACAATCTGCAAGACCCCCACTGCAAATGCTCACTAGGAATAACACAGTCACTGGATGGAATTGCGTTTTCGGGGCAAGGGAATGGGTTGGCCCAATGCCAATATCTAAAATAAGTGATGAAACCTTCCTCACTAGCTTCCCAAAGGAATGGAGACTCCCTCCTCTGAAAATAAGCTCCGGAAATGGTGTTGAGGTCCTCCACTGCAACACCCTACCACACAACATTACACTTGAGAAAAAATAACACTGTAGCGGGATGAGGTGGCTTTGGCCTTGAGCCAAGAAGTGTGGAGAATGAAGAAAAATCCCTCAAGAGGCCTCTCAAGAAGGAGAAGGAATCCTAAACAGGAATTCCCCGACAACTCTGCTAAACAGCAGGAGAATGCACAATGCCTGCATAGACAATGAAATCAATAATCCATAACATGAGAAACAATGGATGCCTTGCCCTCCTTTTAAAAAAGTGAAGGCCCCATCTCCATGGGTCCCACTCCTTTTAGGTTTTCCTCCACCTAATAACCCTCTTCTCATTCATACTGCATTGTTTCTCTAAGTGTTCTTCACCTCTTATCCCAGCGCTGTTGACTTGGTCAAACTTGACCTTGTCCACTTGCAAATGACCCTGTTCACACATGAGGGTGTGAAAACCAGCTCAAATGATGATCCCCTTTCATACTATGAGGGATTTTATTGAGATTTTAATTATGCATGGGCTTCCTTACCCATTTATTCTCCTCCAAGGTGAAATCAACAAAAATTAATATTCCAATTTATTGTAGGAAAAATTTAGAATATTACAAAAATACACACGATAATTATGGGGTGTTCCTGTGTACCCCACAAATATCCCAACTTTTGCAGTCGGCTCCAGCTTCTTCCTGGTGTCCTTTGTCACATGAATGTAAAAAGATGAGCCAAAAATATTCAAATGAGAAATATCAGGCTTCTTACCAGTAAAAGCTTCTTCAGGTGTACTCATGCCAAGTACTCTATGAGGACAACGTTTTACCTCATGGGTGTTGCATGCTTCACCTGAAGGTACCTTAGAGTGAGCCATGAGTCCGAAAAGCTGTACTAGCTGTCCTGACACCATGATGTTCTAGTATTTCTCCTTTGTGACCCCCGTGCAACGTGGGTTATGAGCGCCTGGAAGTTTCTCTTCATTCCTTCTTGCTGAAGTGCTGGTGCTGAGATATATTCACCACCATTATCGCTTTGTAGAGCTTTCACTTGCTTCCCCGACTCCTTCTCCACCAATGATTTAAACTCACAGAACTTTGAGAATGTTACACTCTTATTCTGCATGAAAAAGATCTAGCATCTATGAGAATAGTCATCAACAAATATAACATAATACCTATGTTTTTCTATTTAAGAAACCGAGAAAGGTCCACACACGTTTGTGTGAATTCTCTCCAGTATCATCAAAGCATGGTTCTCCTTCTCATGAAAGGTGGTCTTCACAAGCTTACCCATATTACATCCCTTGCACTTATCCAACCACGCAAGAGTACCCTTGGGAAGTCGAGTAGAAATCTACTGCAAAATCTTCAAAGTGCCATGGTGAAGATGGCCCAATATCCTATGCCATAATTCGCCCTCATCCCGACTCACCACTTCTTCTGCTTTTCCCATCATTGCAGCGTAGCCATACACCTCTAGCTTGTAGATATTCTTAACTTGAATCCCCATCCTCTTGGTTTGACCCATTTTTTTATGTCACAGGAAAGATTTTCCATCGCTAAAAACAACGTCATAACCTTTGTCTTCCAACATTTCAACCGAGACCAAGTTATTCTTCAGACCTGGAACATGCATAACATATTTCAACAAAAATGAATTATCTGACTCCCTTTCAAAGGTAATGGTCCCAATTCCGGTCACACTGTATCGACCATCGTCGCCCATCTCTATATGCATTTGAAGGTCCTTCTCCTCCAAGTCACTAAACAACTCCTTGTCTCTTGCCATATGGAAAGAAGAACCACTATCAAGATACCACACTGACCCCATAGAGCTTGAAACCAAGCATCCGATCAAAGATAAATCAATTTCAAATTGTGAGGCTAAGGCCTCTCCAGCTGAAGCTCTAGCTGCCTTCTTTTTCTTCTTCTTCTGTGGGCAGTTAGTGGTGAAATGCCCATGTTCGTGACAATGAAAACACTTCACCTTGGACAAATCCTGCTTCTTTCCTTTAGCTTCAAATTTTGAAGGAAATTTCTTCCCTTTCCCTTTCCTTGCTTTGGAAACCAAAGCAAAATTCTCTTCATCTTCATTCTTCGATGAAGAGCCATCACTGGTACTTCGCCTTATCTCCTCCTGCACAAGATCTGACCAAATTCGCTCCCATCCCAGCAGTTTCTCCCGTCCATTGACAGTCTTCGTAGCTATGCCAACTCTTCGAAAGCCCAAGGAGAGCCAAGATCACCAATTCTTAATCATCAACAGTAATCCCCACACTTACCAGTTCATCCCTACAGTGGACAAACTTCGTGAGATATTTTGGAATACTTTCGCCCTTCTCCATTTTTATTTCTCTGAGCTTATCTTTCAGTGCCAACTTCCTCTGGTCGCTGCTGCTTTGGAAAAAATATGTCAAATCCTTCCACATTGAAAATGGAGTGGCTTTCCCGTGAAGGCTGGACACAATATGGTCCTTCACACCTTCCAACATAATTCTTCTTTTCTTTGCTACCTTCTTTTTCCATGCATCAAGTAATGCAGCATCGCTAGATCCCAGCTTAGGAACATCGTTATCGATGAACTCCTTCAGTCCATTATCTTCCAGCACCACCTCCATCATATCCTTCCAGGCTATGTAATTCAATCTGCCATCAAGGGCATACTCCAATCTCAACCCATTGAAAGACATTTCAATGTATACTCAACTGTCGCACTAAGAAATTTCTGCAGCAAATTCGAATTGTCCACCAGCACAAAATTAAAAATTCTTCACAATTACAATGTTCAAGAATTAACACTGCTCCGATAACATGTATAAATTATATACAAGATGCATGTATATATCTAGATTCTCCTGATCTAACAACATTTATCTTCTAATGATATTGATATTGTTAATCTTTAGCATTAAAATCAATTGCAAACATGATAATAAAAACAATACTTTATATACAAATGATTGTTTAACGAAAACTGAGCTGATAACCCCAACTATCATATATTTATGTATCATGGATATCCATGTAACAATCTCATACAAATCTTAGTATCAGCTCTCAAGTCTATTGATAAATCACACATTAATCGGAAGAAATACGCAAATCCATGCACGATTTCTTGCCACTATATCACCTTTATCCCCACTATGCAATCCCTATTGAAAGACCTGAATGAATTCAAATTTACCTTTCTTCTGCTTGCGCAATCCTCATTGGAAACTCCAATGTGTGTGTGAGTCCTGATAATCACATATGTATGGTAACCTTGAGATAGTCCATCTTTCCCTTTCTTTATCTCTCACCCAGTTCTCACTGGAATTGGCTTATTTTGTAGTTGCTTCTTTATGTTGTTCAGTTGATTAATGAGTTATTATTTGTGAATTAATTAACTAATTAGTTCACTCCACTCTCACTAGTGTATCATTCAGTTAGACTAGATACAACTAGCTCAACTGAGTTTAACTCCATTAACTGAGTTAAACTGAATAATAACTCCATGAACTACTCTTCCAACTCTGTCATAACTTTTCCACTTCAGTTCTAACTGAGTCCTCCATGCATGAACCACCAGTAAACCTAGGGATTGCATAAATTTCGCTATTTGACTTAAATCTTATAAAATAAAGTGCTCCAAGAGAATAAGTTAATGTTTATTGTCAGATTATTATTAAGGACTAATAATAATCGACATGCATCTATTTTTAGATCGAAGATCTATAAATAGACTTCGCCCAATATTCTAAAAATAGAATTTCATCTATTTTTCCAACTTGACCAACCATCCACAAATAGCATCCTGCAAATTCTGAAATATGATCACCATGTCTAAAAATAGACTTACACCTAAAAATAGCCTGCGGGCCCACTTAGTGAAGGTGACTGATTTTCACTAAGCTCATCATCTTTTTGAATCTCAACAGTTGATGATGGATTGAAGATGATACTTTTGGAGACCAAAAGCTTCTTTGTGGGGAGGTGTGATCTAAAAGGATCTTCGCATGTGAAAGAGCTTTGCGCCATGTTTATTTGAAGTTGGTGACAAAGTGTTTAAGTGGGTGAAATTATGCTCATGCATTTAATTATGAATTTTATGAAACTTTATTAAACTCATGCATTTTTTATATAAATGATTAATATTTGCGAGAGAAAATTTGTCTCAAATATTATTCATTTAAAGTAATTAGGGAAATTTGTTTTTATATGAGAAACCACCTCACACCAATTCTCTATTTTTCTCAATTGTAGGTTGAGAGAATCAAGGGCATGGTTGGAGAGTCTTTAGGTGGTTTTCAGACTTTTACCACTTATGAGCTTGAGATTGTTGTAGGTCCTAATTTCAAGGATCTTGTTTTTCCTTCCTTGTAATTAGGCCCTGCAATTGTGGGTCTTGTAATTAATGCTCTTTGTTGGAGAGTGGGTGAGGGAAAACTATATATATTCCATATGAGAGCCTTGAGGGGGAGAAGAAAAGGAGAGAATGCTTAGCCATTGAGAGCCATAGTGCTTGGCTAATGCTAGGTCATAGAGCTTAAATGTAAGAAAGATTACTTTGAAGATGGAATATAGAAGATCTACATTCCAATTGAAGCAGATCTGGAGATGTAGCCCTAGAGAGACAGAGGGGTGAACTCCGTTACCAATTGGTTGTCTCTCTCTTACTTATGTTTGTGTGCTTATTGATATGTTAAGTTCGTTTATTTATGTTTATGTGTTTATGCACTATAATCTATGGACTAACATGCTCATTTAAACCTATATAAGCCATAGTCAATTAAAATATATTCATACCGTACACGATGGTTAGAGTAGTACTCGACCCGTGATCGGATCAGTTATTGAGTCCATTCAATAGTTTTTGAGTCATCATGGTGATAATCATATTTTGGAGGAGTCTTATGGAGTCTTATTGCAGCCACATGTATAGGCTAATGATGATGTAATAATGTTGATGTTGCATGTATTTGAGTCATTGGTCCATAGGTTATGATCATAAAAGCTATGAATTTCAATGATGTATTCATGTATAATGATCATGGATCCATGTACTTGTGTTGTACTATCTTCTAGGTCATCTAGCCATGAATCATGAGGTCATGTTATGGTCATATGAGTTATGTATGAGGTCTTATTTCATTGCTAAAAGCATGTATTTATCACGTATATGTCACTTGATTCATGTTCATGTGTAGTCCCAGTCCATATGGTGCTTCAAATTGTCAAACGAAGCATTGTTTGCAGTGGAAGCAGTCATTTCAACCCAACAGTTGGTATCTCTACAGTTTGGAGATGGCATGTGTTTAGGGGGAGAATTATTTTTTCCTATTTACTTTAGCCATAGATTTTTGGCATTGTGATCCTCTTGCAGGAGGTGTTCATGCTATGCCTCATACTATCCCATGATAGTGGGGTTTTGGCCTCATGTGATGAGATATTTGATATTTGCTGGTATGTAGTTATGGCTGAGATAATGTGTGGTTTCCTCATGTGGATGTATCTATGGATATGTTGGATGATGCATATGCATATTGATGCTATCATTTGATGTTGCTCATTATTGTTGTTATATGATGATGCATGATCTAAGGCTCGGTATTTAACTCAACATTTAACGTGCTCAGAAATGATTCAGACCTCAACGCCTGGATAGAGTTTGTTTCCAATATTCCAACACAACTTGTTTCATCAAATTCGAAGTTCTTATGAGTGAGTTATGGTCTGTCGTTCGTTTTTACAAACAAGCAAAAAATGAGCAGAACAGGTATAGGGATGATGTTGCAATCCAGTCAAATTCACAGGGAATATTCTCTAGTTTCCACTAGTGAAACTGTAACAAATGTCATCTTTAGATTCGAAAATGTTGCTATGTGGAAGTGAAAATTTTCCTCCATCTCCTAAGGTTGGAATTTTTATATACGGCTCATTATTTTTAATTGTTGAATTATTGAGCCAATGGGGAAGGGTCACGTGGCATGCCACGTACCCCCCCATGGCATGGTAGGTTGGTATTATTTCTAAGGTTGGAACAGTCTACTGGTGGCGCACATATATTATATGGTGATATTTTATATATATCCTAAGTTGAAACTATACTATGGGGCGGAGGTCACATATGGCACATATGTGTTATAACCTAAGGTAAAAACATATTATATGGGCAGATGCTATTCAATTTGGTGGATCTTCTAACTAACCGGTGGAGGCTAACTAAGGATGGCATAGTTTATAAATTTAATGGAATTTGGGTCATGTTTAGCGAAGCAAAATATTGTGGTGTGGGTCAGGGTCGAACCCGCGACCTCACCCACACCATTACGTCGCCTTACCACCTCGCCTAACTCATGGGTCTTAACCCATATGGAATGTTGCCAATATTTTAATTGCAATGCGCCAGTGAACGGGAGACCAGAGGGGGCCAGCCCCCTCCCACATGTTCGACAGCTCAGAACCAGGAGCTTCCAACTACAATCTGATGGAATTTAAATCATGTTTAATTACTATTAAAATGTGGTTATGCCATATTAAACTTCCATTAGCACTAAATGAGCTTTACACCTAAACAACGCTTAGGGACCGGAGGGGGCTAGCCCCCTCCCACATGTTCGAAAACTCGGAACCAGAAGCTTCCAACTGCAAATCCGATGGAGTTTAAACCATGTTTAATTAATATTAAAATGTGGTTATGCCACATTAAACCACCATCAGCACTAAACGAGCTTTACACCTAAACATCGCTTATATTAAGATTTAAGATCTACTTATCTCTTAATTAAGTGGAGTTAATGTAGCGGAATAGTTGGAAGAGGTGCCTTTTTAGGATGATTTCTAAATTTAGCCATGCTAACTAGCAGAATTTCCATATTTAGAGGAGAAATACTAGGAAAACTTGTTTTTTCCATGACTGAGGCAATTTTTGACCAAAATGAGCTCAGAAAGAGTCATTCTTGGTATATTTTGATGTTTTGGAGCCATTGGAGCAGGTTTCAGAGGCAATAGGAACTGCAAACAAGAATTTTTCACATTTGAACCTAATACAAAGGCCCACACTATGAAGTTGGACCAAGGAGATGTGGCCCAAGAGGAGTGAACTCCTTCATCAAAAACTTGTGTATTGAGCTATGTTATTTGTGCTTGTTGTATTTTGATATGTTTTTGTTCAAAATTAAGATTATATGCTTTTGAGTTCATGATAAACACTAAATTTCATAAAGTTTTAATGAATTGTCACACATAAGCTCATGGATAAAATCTTGTTTGATAAGCAAACCCAAGAAATGTTATTTTAAATCAAAAACTAATATTAGCACAACATTAACTAACAATCAATTTTAGATCAATTTGGTATCAAAGCACAAGGTTGCTTGCTTGCTTTTCTTAAAGGGTTTTAATAGTTGCAATTTTTGTGATGCTTACAAGGTTGAGGTTGCAAAGAGGATAAGGGAAGTTATTGGTAGCTAGTCCTGAGATTAGGAGAAGAAGGAAGAGAGATGAGAAAGCATAATTCTCACCCAAAGATCCACTCAAAGCAGCACCTAAAGCACCTCAAGCTCTATCTACATCAGTTGAGATTGAAGAGGTACAAATTGCACAAGAATCTAAAGTGATAGAAGAGGTACAAGCTACAAAGGTTGAGCTTGAATCCAAAAACATTATGTCAGGCTATGAAGAGACTCATGAACATTATGAAGAAGATGATATTAAGAGAGACTTCAAAGAGATACAAAGAATGGTTAAAATTGTGTATGAAGCTTTCATGTTAGAAAGAGTTGGAGAAGGTTCAAAGACTCCACATGGAGAAGGATCTTCAAACAGTAAGAAGGATGAAGATAATATCTCAAAAGTTAGTGGAGGACAACCACCTCCATCTCCACCATCCTCATATTCATCATCTTCATCTTCATCAACATCTTCATCTTCCACATCCACCACAAAAACTCATACCCGCACTCATTACAAGATCCCAAAAGGAAAGACTCCATTACTCAAGTTGGACATCAAGTTTGAACTTCCCATGTATAATGGAGAGGTTGCTATAGATAATTTAGACAATTGGATTCTTCAATTGGAAGTATATTGCAGAGTTCAGAATCTACAAGAGGACGACATAAAGATCCAGTTGGATTCATTAAGGCTAGAAGGAGCAACACTAGTTTGGTGGGAGGCCAAGACTCAAGAGGAAATGTGAATTCATGGTAAGATATCCATTTCTTGGGTTGCATTCATTTCTTCCATTAAAATAAAGTTTTATACATTAGCCTATATGCAAAAATAAATTATGAGTTGGCAAAATTTTAGGCAGCTCAAAGGCCAAATTGTTCAAGAGTACACTCAGGATTTTAGAAAGAGGGCTTTGTTGTTAGGAGTAAACTTGAATTCACAAGATACACTCTTGAAATATATAGGAGTTTACATTCCTAATTGAAACATGTTATCCCTATGTTTAACCCAAACAACTTAAATGAAGTATGTGTGGAAGCCACGTATCTTGAAGCAAGGGGAAAGAAAATTCAGGAAGAGGGTAGTAAGAAGAAGCCATTCAAGGGTAAGGGAAAAGAGAAGGGAGGAAAATGGAAGGGGAAGAATAATTCAAGTATCAAGAAAGAATGGGAGAAAACTACATGAAAACATCATGCCAAAGAGGGGCATGGTGAAGCCCACTATTTGAAACTACATCCCGAACTAAGGCTAAAGAAACCAAATAACAAAGGGAAACAAAAGAGGACTGCCACTACACAACAAGATCTTGGATCCGATTCAAGAGATGAGACCAATATAATCTCCATGGTTAACAAAGGAAAGGAAGCCATAACAAGCTCTAGTTCCTCAAATAGTCACAATAACACTCCAAATGAAGACACAAGGATAGAATTGTTCCATGTTAGAGTGATTTCAAATCATACAAAGATTTATGCATTATTTGATATGGGGTCACAAGAAAACCTGATTTCAGAAGACTTAGTCAAAAATATTAACCTTGAAACTGTACCACATCATAAAACATACCCTTTGGGTTGGATAGTTAAGAATTCCAATTTACAAGTTACAAAGAAATGAATATTTAGATTTTCTATTACTGCAAACTTTGTTGATGAAGTCGAGTTAGATGTGGTTCCACTTGACATTTCCGGGATTATATTTGGAAGTCTATATTTGTATGACAGGAAAGCGGTGTTTCATTGCCATGAGAACAAATATCATTTTCTTAAGGAAGGGGTGGAGTATATTGTAAGAGCTCATCACAAAAACTGAAAATATCTTTAGTTAATGTAGGGAAAATGAATAGGCTAGTTAATGCAAGTAAAAATTTTGTGCTTCTCATGATCAAGAAAAAGGATGATGTTGACTATGAATATTTTGATGGATGTGATGAAAAATTGAAATCTTATTTGTTTGATGTGGTAAGTCAACATGACGATATGTTTCAAGAACAAAAGGGGTTACCACCCAAGAAGGGAATTCAACATGAGATTCAGCTACAGCAGGATGTTCCACTTCCAAACATTGGTATGTATCGCATGTCAATTATGGAGAGTTTTGAAATCAAGAAGAATATTCAAGAATTGTTGAACAAAGGTATCATACGCCCATCTACTTCGCCATGTGGTTCACCAATTGTTTTGGTTCCAAAGAAGGATGAGACTTGGCACATGTGTATTGATTTCTGTGCACTAAATAAAATCACAATAAATAATCGCTACCCACTCCCATGCATTGATGATTTTCTAGATTAATTAAAGCATGAAAATTATTTCACTAAGTTAGAATTGCGAAGTGGTTATCATCAAGTTGGAATAGATGAAGAGGACATTTGGAAAACTTCTTTCAAAATAAGGCAAGGATTGTTTGAATGGTTAGTTATGCCATTTGGTTTAACAAATGCACCAGCTACTTTCATGAGGGTCATGAATGATGTAATTAGACCATTTCTAGATGAATTCATCATTTTTTACTTAGATGAAATACTCATATTCAGAAAATCAGTAGAAGAACATGTCATGCATGTGAACAAGGTACTTGATGTTTTGAAGAAAGAGAAATTGTTTTTAAAGATGTCAAAGTGCGAGTTTGGTAAGAATTCATTGGTGTATTTGGGACACATTGTTGGAGGAGGTGAGTTGAATATCGATCCTTCCAAAGTAGAGGTCATTCTAAATTGACCCAAGCCCAATACAGTTACAGAGGTAAGAAGATTTTTAGGGGCAACACAGTATTGGAGGAAATTCATTGCTAATTTTTCTTCCATTGCAATTCCATTACATGCATTGACAAGTGTGAAGAAAGTCTTCCATTGCAATAGAAATCATTTGATGATTTGAAACAAAAGATAAGTTCAACACCAGTTTTAGCACTTCCAAATCTTAGACAACCATTTGAGATCCAAAAATATGCAAGTGATTATGCTATGGGAGCAGTGCTCATGTAGCATGGTAAGCCTATTTCGTTTCATTCTAAAATTTCTAATCGAGTTATTACTAAATATCCCACCTATGATAAAGAGTTATATGAATTGGTACAAAGTTTAATAAATGGAAGCACTACTTGATGGGGAAAGAGACTATAATCCATATCGACCATAAGCCATTACAGTACTTACAATCACAAATAAAGTTGTAGCAATCAAGACATTTCAGATGGATGGGTTTTCTACAAAAATTTCATTCGGTTATCAAGTGCAAAAAGGGAATCTACAATAAGGTAGCTGATATGTTCTCTAGGCCTATTGTAAATTCAGCTATTATACTCAACCACAATTACATTATGCATGAAATTTACATTGAACAATATGCAAATGATAGTGATTTTCAAGATGTGTATGAGAGCTTGAGTCAAGGAAACCAAATTGAAGATTTAGATTATCATGTGCATTAAAGTTTGTTGTATCACTTGGGAAAGTTATGTATTCCACAAGGAGAAAGAAACAATATCATAAGGGAGGCGCACACATCATTGATTGCAGGACATTTCAGTGTAGGGAAGACGGTAGTGAATCTCCAAAGGTATTGTTATTGGCCACGCATGATTGATAGTGTATATAATTTTATTAGAGGATGTTCTTTATGTGAAAAAAGTAAGCCTAGCAATAGGAATCTTGGATTGTACACTCCACTTCCAGTTCCTTCACATCCTTGGGAGAGTATCTCAATGGATTTTGTAGGTGCTTTTCCTATGTCAAGGACATGTCATGATTATTTGTATATTGTGGTAGATAGGTTCAGAAAAATGTGTATTTTGATGTCATGTAAGAAAACAATTACAACTGAAAAAACCGCTAATATTTTCTTTCAAAATATTTGGGTTCATTTTAGTCTTCATACTTCTATTGTAAGTGATCAAGATTCTCAATTTTTTGGGAATTTTTGGTCAAAATTATGGAACATGATGGACACAAAGTTGAAGAAGATTACAACATTTCATCCACAAATAGATGGTCAAAATGAGGTGGTGAACAAGACCGTTATTATTCTTCTTAGAGGTTATTGCAGCAAGCATCCCAAGTTGTGTGATGAACAGTTACATTACATTCAACATGCATACAACAGGGTAAAGCATTCTTCCACAAACATATCGCCATTTGAGGCATATTATGGTTATTTTCCAAGATCGCCATTCGAATTCATATTTGAGAAATATGTCGCTATAGATGGTCATAGTGACATAGATAAGTCAAGGAAGTTCATTGAAAAAATTCATTTCATACATCGTATCGTGTAAGAGCAACCTGAAAAGAGTCAAAGCAGCTACAAAGCAAGGCATGAAAAACACTGGGTTGATCACAAAATCCAAGTTGGTGATGAAGTTTGGTTGTACATAAGAAAAGAAATATTTCAAGGGGAAGGTAAAAAGCTCAAACCTATCCGTTATGGTTCATTTAAAATTCTGGAAAATATTGGTACACATGCATTCAAGCTAGATTTGCCTCCTTATATGCAAATTTATTCTGTCGTTAATGTTGAGAATTTGAGATTGTTTGAGCCTCTTTTGAATGATGATTAAGGAGAAAATGTTTAGCTACCATCAATAGATGATTTCTCACCAGAATATCTTTGTTGGGGTGTGTTTGGTGCATGTATGTATGAAATCACACCAACTTAAGGGGTGTGGTCTACCCACTTAAGTTTTTGGTAACAGGCAAAAAAATAAGTGGAGTCAAGCAAGTTAGTGGAATAAGTTAGAATCATAAGCATACTAGATAGATAAATAGCATGAATATATAAACTAAAAACTAAAACAAATAAACATGAGCTCTGAAAAGAGTCAAACGAAAAAAATAATACGAACAATGGCTCTAGGCCCCTCTTATTGAGCGCTAGTAGTAATAAGAGGGAAACTTTACCCTCTTGCCAAAGGGCCCCTAGATAATGGTTCTAGGTCTCGATGCAAGGATTTTTTTATCCCAAGCTTGCCTCGGTGCAATCTCCCTCTCTCTCTACTGTGTTGGACTGAACTTGTTGGATGGCCAACAATTCAGTCCCCTCTATCTTCAGCTCCGACTCACACACTGTTGGTATTGCTTGGGAAATTCTGGCCAGCATAATAATGTGTTCACCCATTCTTCATCTCATGATGGCCTTATATAGGAGATTTCAAATCCTCCCTTCCCTCTCTTGGTACATGGAGGATGGTGACCCAAGAGAGGGGTATTATTCCTTTGTGTGCTCACATAGTGTCTAAGGAGGTGTTGGTGGCTGTCCTTAGGTGGCTCCAAGTAAGGGGTCACTTGTCCTTTGCTTTGTGTGGTCTCGGCTAGTGACATTTCACCACTCCCAGGATTGCGCGCATATCGGGAAAAAAGGTGCACGGAAGGCACTCTTCACGAAGGATTATGCGTGCAAAGAGCATTTAGGACTTGTTCAAATTTTATTTTCCTCGGACCTTAGAGATTTTTAAATACTTTCCAGATTTTTTAATGTCTTCCAGCCCTGTAAATCCTTCTGCCTGAAATTAATTAATGTCATTTTCTGTTGTAAAATTTTCCAGTGTTAACAGTTTCCCCCTAATGTGTGAGGTCTAGGAAGAACTGTATAGCCGAAATACATTATAGTTTCTTTTTTGTATCGTACATAGAGAGAGAGAGACCTGTGTGAAGCTTGGAATTGAAAACACCCTGCACCGTTTCCAAGAATGACCATGTCCTAGGGTATCCTTGTAAGAAAATACAATTTACAATACATATACAAATTTTATACGAGGTAGGCATGTCCCATGCTCGTAATGCTGTGGCTAGTTAAAAAAATATAGTTGAAAAATATGTGTTCTACCGGTCTTACTGATGTGGTAGTGATGTTGGCGGTTGCTGATGACGAATATTAACACCCTCTGGGGCATTTTTTCTTTGACAATAGGTGGAATATGGTACCCATATGCATAAAATTGGTATGGAATATAGTTGCGCATTGTATGCATAGGCGCTGGCTGGGACCTTATCGTGTAAGCATTGTTGAAAGAGACGCTTATGGAGGCACAAGTGTTCGACGAATTTGATCAAAGTGCAATGGTTGTAAGGTACAATACCATCTTGAAATGAAAGCTTTTGTCGTAGTCAAATGTCAAGAGAATCGATGACATCTGTGTGAAATGATGTCTCCCATATTTCCACCTGAGGGTGCCCCTTTTATGGAGAGGGGTGATCTAAGGTACTACTTCCTTTTTGGAAAATAGGTGTCGAAGTCGACAAAACGGAAGCCTCAATCGAATGAGGGTCGCTGACATAAGGGGTCGGGGACCTACATGTGATAGGTTTAACATAGGCATATAGGCAAGGGGTGACTGAAAACCAATGATGGGTATTCAGTGGCCCAAGGTCGGAGTATACTAAGCATCTTGGTGGAAGTCATAGTTATTTCTTATGGAGAAATCCCTGGAGTCTGTAGGACTTCCAGGGTGGGTATAAACTGGCTATGAATGTCAAGGTGGCTGGTGTGTGGGGGTATAATACTTCGACCAAGGGTGTTCAGGGATTGCTGCCGTGGGAGAAAAGATGAAAGGAGAGGGTGAAGGACGTAGTGCACCATTCGGGGTATTTGTACACTTACCAAAAGAATAAAATAATGGGGTTTGGTTTGTACAAAACACAGAGATGGGTACCCCAAAACATGAAAGTGTTTTCTCACTGATGGTGTGAAGGAGGTGTTTTTCTGAGGGTGGGGGTACCATTGGTTGGTCTCATGATATGTTATGAGTAGAATCATATGAGTATCCAGGGTATTGATTACTACTGCCTAGGTGTCCTTGGGCCAAAGACCCAATCAAACCATATGCAGAATCGATGTGCATGGTACTATTGCTACCTAGGTGATCTTGGGAAAAAGACCCAATCAAACCGTCTGCAGGATCAATGCACATGGTACTACTGCTGCCTAGGTGATCTTGGGTTAAAGGCTCGATCAAGCCATCTGTAGAATCTACCTACCTAGGTGTTACTGCTGCCTAGGAGATCTAGGGTCGAAGACTTGATCAAGCCATCTGCATAATATACCTATCTGGTAACTCTTTGAGTATCATGGGTGTTACTACTGCCTAGGTGATCTTGGGTCAAAGACCTGATCAATCTGTCTGCAGAATCTACCTACCTGGTAACTCTCTGACTATCATGGGGGCTACTGCTGCCTAGGTGATCTTGTGACAAATATCCGTATCAAATCGTCTGCAGTAGACGAAGAGCCTGGTAACTCCCCGAATATAGATTACTACTACCTAGGTGACCTTGGTTCAAAGAATCGATCAAACCGTCTGCAGTAATAGACGCGCGTGATAACTCAAGAGGATGAGGCAACTAGGTTCCCCTGTCCCTGGTTGGTGTATGGTGGCTTGGGGGGTGGGCAGCTTCCCATGTTTTGGCTGAAGAAGACCAAAGATGAGACAACATCGAACAACCACGCCAGGCTCGGACGAGTTCTCCTAGGTCCGCAGAGGATCTCTCCGAAGGAGCAAGATCGGATGTCTACAGTTTTGTGTTGAGACAAGAAGAAGAGGAAAATCGGTTTGTCGAGCTGATTTTTGCCTAGTTGATGGTTATCAAGAAGGGGAAGGGTTCACGAAGACCAACTGGGTGAGGGGAGAGGAAGCGCAGGGTGAAATATCTCCAAAGAAATATTCAAACCATCGGGCAATGGAGTCAGGAAGATTTTCAACTAACAGGCAAGCCAGAACAGGCGAATAACTTCCACCAGGGACGCCGTAGATGATGGTGGATGTGGAGAGTAAGAGAGAAGGATGAATAATAATTAGAGGGAAGTTGAGGTGATCAGGCCACAGATCCGAGAGGGATGCAGCCATGAATTCCAGCAGCCCCCAAATCTTCCACCCAACTATATAAGGATTTTGAATGAATACTGAGACTATACATCATGTATGTACATCATCCACCACACTGTTAAAACAAGTAAAACATTCTGAATACTATCCCCCCCCCCCCCCAGAAATAAAAGGGAAAGAGAGTGCAGAGACATAGCATCAATAAAAGGGTAAATCCCATGCCAATATTTCATGCTTAAAATGTAAAATGAATGACAAACATACAGAGGTAGCATCACACTGCTTCCAGATTAGGATCCAAAGAATGCTGGCTGTATTAAACAACAATACCAATCAAGGCTAATACGTCAATAGTCGAAGAGATAGCCAACCAAAACACATCTTCAAATTTATATCTTTGTTATATTCTTGACAAGAGACCTGTCTGTGGGGCCCATCAATGCCATTTATTGTCTGTATCAAAACCACAACAGAGTTTAGCTCAGTCTTATAGAGGTAGGTGGAGAACTAAATGCAATATTAAACTGAAATAAAGAGTATTGCCTGGCTTTCCGTAAATCAAGAATCTCTCAAAGCCCTTGTGCAGCTCGTTTAGATCTTCTTTAGACCGATATTACCTCATATAATTCCCGATTGTTCGTCGTACGGGGGGCGTGTATGGGTTAAAGAGAAGAAACAATAAACGCCACGATGGTGGGTGGTCGTGATGACACCATCGTCGGTACCCCCGCGAGCAGGCGTACGAGCGTAGGAAAAGCTCGCTCTTCTTGGAGGAAAAACATTCGTCATAAAAGCCCCGACATGGCTGATTTTGCCACTCTTGCATGACTCGTCGACTGCTGATCCGGTTGCCCCAACCGGGGACAATTTCGAAACCCTCAATTCCTACACGCTAACTTGACGTTTCATTTTTTTCTGTGCTTCGTAACGCCCCACAAAGACCGAAATAATGGCGTCGTAGCCCGAAAGCCAAACCTTGTCCTTCGATGGAATTATGAATGCCGTCTTTTCGACATTTCCGCCATAGTACCAGCCGGCGGATTTTTCAGCAGCAGCCAGCAATATTTTGCGGAACGGAGGTCGTTTTCCTCGAGCCACAAAAACGAACTTGTTGGGCGGGGTGCCTGTGGGGGCAGACGCAATAAAAGGGGACCGACGATGCACTATTTTGACGGGGCGAAAATACCGCATAGACCCTGCAGGGAGGAACGATGACCAGCTTAGGAAAGCATGGAAAATGAATGAAATTTTTTAATTTCCACTGAATAGAGACATGTGTACGAGAGGGGTGATGGTAGCGTGTGTGTGTTGGAGACACATATAAATCACAGAAGACGCGGATGGGGCCGCGTAAGAAGACCGACGGGATCGTTGGAGACGGGGGACGAGACGGAGCGCCGCGGACGGCGCCACGAAGGGGTCCACGGTGGCCGAGACCTCGGCGCGAACCCCGGCGCCCTTCATCGACGAATTCGACCCACGAGGCCCGGCGCCCGCGCCTAGCGAGAACACGCCGTGCTTGGGGACCGGACAGGCCGGGCGGGAGACAGGCCACGGAAACCAGGCCACGCGTCGAGGGGCAGGAATCATCGTCGATGAGAAACACTGCCAACCCGTCCGAAGGGGGGTGCGACAAACCACCGGGTTTTAGCAAGAGGTGCGCCCACCACTGCGTGCAACCGGGACCTGATCCGGCGGCACGAACGGCGGCGCACGGGGGAGCTGGGCGGGGGGCACACGTGTTGTGAACGTTTAATCGCCGTCCCCCCATATTTTTCAAGACTAATGGTTAGGGGTCTCTCCCGACACCGTCAGAGACCACGCCCTCGGCCGCCGCCGGTCGGGCGCAGGCGAGCCGTGGCAGAGTATAGGCACAGTGGCTGGGGCGAGGAAGGGGCGGCGTCCGTTATAGTCCTGTGGTGCAGGATGAACCCTTTTAGTGGGGCACAGCCCGTTGAGGGTGCGTAGGGAAAAGAGGGGGATTTAGGAACGACTGGCGATAGGGATGTTTTAGAGGGGATTTCGAGATGGAAAGGGGAATTAGGGAATTGGGGAAGAAAGGGGACTTCAAGAAGGAGGAACAATGGGGTGAAAATGAAGAAATCTGCAAGGGTATAAAAGGCGAATAAAACTTTAGGGGCCCCATTTTCGGCTTCAAAAGGTGTTGAACTTGCAAGAAGGAAGGATGAGGTTATATGAAATTGCATTCTTACAGGCTATGAACAATTGGGGTTCCTTAAGCTGCCAATAGAAATCTTTATACAAGCACCGGGTTCATTGATGGGGATGGCTTTTCCTTGGCTAGATGAATTCGTAAAATGAACTTTGAGAGTCGTATGCTCCTGCCAATATCCTTTTCTTTTCTTCGAACAATGCCACAATATGTAGACATTACATCGAAGAAAAATTTCCCCCAAATAATCACTCACCATATGGCAATCCCTATATTTTTTCTCCTTCTGTAGTAATTTGTTTGCGACCTTCACATCATTTATTTTTTCAAACGTAAAGAAAACTCATTCTTAAATTCACACTTATTACTCCACATAATGACAGAGCGCTGGTCTCACATTTTTCCTACCTAGTCTAATATTTGTCGGGATTAGACCGTCCACATTTTTCTCAGTGATTCTGAAGAACAAGCGCGTGCTGCAGCCGGTGATTAGTTGTCCTATTTATTTTTGGATCCGGCAAGAAGAAGCAGGATGATGGAGCGGTGTCTCTGTAACATCAATAAAAATGGAAGTTCTGAAAGCCAAATATTTTAGAGCATCCTTCTCCGTGCTACCCAGTTTTATTTATTAGAATGTCCTTCTTTCATTTTCGGGCTGATTTGTATTTTGTTCATTCTTTCTTCTTTCTTTCTCTTTTTTTTTTTTAGCTCATTCACTCTTGCAGAAAGAGAATTCTATCGTTTTACTTTTTTGTTTAGTTTTGGTGCTTATTAGAGCTAAATCTTAAAGTATCGTAGGTCGTAATTTATTATGCTCTGAACTCTCTTCTCATTTTTTGAAACATTTCGTCCTTTTTTCTTTGAAATAAAAACCTGAACAGACAAGGCACAGAAAGGAGATTTGAATTTAATTATTGTTAATGGTTTATGTATCCCGGCCACTGACAGACCCCAAAATAGCTCTGCGTCATCTAATGGAAGAAGAAATCAATAATGAAACAATGCCTGGTTCGGATGAGATGAGGACCTTGCGACAAACTATCAAACTTTGCTTGCTTTCTCTTGCATCTTCTTCTTGAATCCCACTGAAACTTATCTCCAACTTTGAAATCTAAAGAAATTAGGTTCTTTGTCAAATAGTATCTTTATATGATTCTCCTCGAAATTCTAATGTGCCTGTTGCAGACCTCCTTCTCTTGGTTCGTCAAGATGATTGTTTTGTTTATTTCCTACCAGGTCGTTTTCTTTCTATTTAGATCTCTCGACCGCTGATCACGGTAACCTGCTTGTGAATATCGTTCGTTCGATGTGGACAAGCCGAAATGGTGACAGTGCGCTAATGGACTTTTTGTTGTAAGCCTCACATCCCGTTGTGCGGCGGTATTAACCAAGAAAGAAAGGTGATTTTTGTTTCTTCATCGCCTTTTGACAGATTTTATTGTAATGCATTACCTTGAGGGTAACAGGGTAGTGAACACCTGGCGTTATTTTGGTACCGTGACAAAATAAACCATCTTTGGATCCAAAAGCAAGAGCATTATCAATGTAGATTATTTTCTTGGGGCCAAACCCGAGAGAGGAGGCCAGACTTCCCTCTCTAGGAAACTAATGATGACTCGTAATCGTAGCATTCTCGACAAAGCAACCCTTCATCCACTTGGTGAAATAAATCGTTTTGTTAGACTTTATCAGCTGTATAAGAAATGTAGGTGTGAATTTATTCTATGAAATCTAGGCCCACGAGAAATGAATCTTTCAACAGTGACGTGGGTTGTAGGGCAAAGGGAGGAGTTTTTTTCCTCAAAGATCCGACATTTGTAAAGCAACGACGATGCATATGAACATACGAAGAGCCGGCTGGAAGAACAGCTCGATTTCGTCGGTGTGGCTTTCCTGTCCCCAGTGGCCCCCAGCTTCCAAAGAGGGAATTTTGTTGAATCCTGGGCCTCACCATTTCAGCAAACATTTGCTAACAGGCCATTAGATTCCTTCAAGATGTTTTCGCCTAAATGTAATACTTTTGGCTTTAGCTTAAGAATCTAGCTCTTGGTCTTTGATACTCGAGGGGAATTGAGGTGTGTAAGCACATGCGAATGTCGAATACCAAGGAGAGCTCTCAAAATTCTACATGAGATCGCAATTTGGTGAAGTTCATCCAAGGTACTTATCATGTTAATGTCTAGGGCTTGTAGGTTTACTCCAGCTTGCCGTACTGGCCAAACCTCCACCTCTACTGAGTTTGCAGGGTTTTGTATCCTGGTATGTCACACCAAGACTGCGTGTATCTATTGCCTTTTCCCAAATGTGTCTTGGGACAAGATATATTTGACTATGATGTTAGGCACATAAGTTTTCACGGTGAGAATGTAATAAGGGCACATCTCGGCTCCAAGGCCTGGAACGTAGCAGGCATTCGTTTCTCCACAGATGTTGTATTGGCGGTGTATCTTCGAGCTCTTTGCTAAAGAAGTAGCCTCACTGCATTCTCCGTGTCAGCAGAAGACCGCAACCACCGTATGCTCGAAGAGGCGTAATGAAAAGATCAAGAAATATTTGGAGAAATCCTGGCCGATTAGGATGAGTTTGGGTAAGTGCAAAAGTTTCATATTCAAAGATTTTTAGCTCACAAATTTCACATTTGAATCCTGCAATTCTTTTCTTCTGATGTTAGTCATGTTCCTAAGGTAAGCCACTTGGATTGTTTAGAACTTCTGGCGAAAGTTTAATTTTCCAATGAAAGACTATAACTCCTTAAGGTTTTCTGGGTAAAGATCCGTAGGATTTCTTTAACTCTGCTTAGAAGCCTATCCCCGATTCCCTCCTGAGAGTAATGTGGCCAAGAATACCCTTGCAGCCCAAATATGCCTTTAGGGACCAGACAGACCAACCTTCGGCATTTTTAACATTTTCTCGTATGTTTTGTGTTCTTCTTTGTCTTGAAACAATGCGTGCGTCTGTCATCTAAGTGATAACAATGAAGTGCCCTATCTCATCTGTAAATGCTATGTCCATCGTTTTTGGCAGTGGTCTAAAAGGTTTATCAATCCAAAGGCATTCCCCATGTTGCTGGAAGCATACCTCCCGTGAGTGGTGAAAGTGATGGAGTCGATCTTCGGGGATCACTATGACCTGGTTAGAACCCTGTGTCAGTCCTGTGATAATTTTCTTTGTAGCCCACCTTCCTCATGGATGCAGGTTCCATTTAGGCAAAGGTAATTGTCCTTAAGGCAGGCTCCATTAAGATTCTCAAGTTCATAAATGAATCCTATTTCTCTGCTTTCCCAGAGCCATTGAAGTTTGACACCAGAACTGAGAACCCCACCACAATTATACCTATCACATATTTTTAATCTCCTTCTTACCGGCAGCAATTGTTTGGGATTGATTCTCTGCTGGACTTTTTGCCTAAAGGGCTTTCATTTTTCATGGGTATTTGTAGCCGGATGATATTTCGTGTCATAGGCCTTTAAGTCCTCATAGCTCCATGAAAACACATCTAATGGAATTTTGAAAAAGTCAATGTATTTCTTCTTCAGGTAAAGTAGAGACTTGAATGTTTTTGAGACCATTTCTTTGGTTTCTCCTCAAAGGTTTTGCAAGCTGTATTCTTCAGCATCAGAGTCTAAGGTTTGAGGGCCTTTTTTCCACATCATCAAAGCTTGGGAACTTAGGGTGCCAGCCTCCGGGTATATTCTTATCTTCCTTGTCCGCGCACTTTCACTTCTTTCACTATCTTATTCTCATTTTATGTCTGATTTCAGCTTTTTCATCTGTGTGTGAATTGCCTTTATGTTATGTTTCTTCCTCATCGAGGATTCTCATTAGTACATTAAATGGTATTTGAGTCCAATCTGTAAACTCAACCCTGTTTTGCCTACCTAGGAAATTTTCTAATCTGTTGACACCTTCAAAGACCTGCCATTATTTTTCGTTATCTGCATAAAAAGGTCCGAATGAATCAATGATGATCCGTTGGTCAGAATGGCGATAGGCACCTTGCCAGGTAAGTCAATCCGTTTGAAATAAGATTTTCTTTAATTCTAGGATTACATCTACTTTATAAGTCAACAAATGTTTTCTTAATATATCCTTGTATTATTCTGATGCCGCCTCAAATTTTATGCCATTGTGGTGTATTCTCCATTCATTGTTTAGATAACCTGAATTTGGTCTTCACGGTTATCCCACGGCTCCTTTTTTTCACTATCTGCACTGTGACGAGAGCCGTATTCACTGTCGTGACATTATTCAGGTATTTCTTTAAATGTAGCGCAGAGAAGGCGGCTCTCACCAGAGTCATTTTCCAGATTTGTAACCATACCCCGCTCTCTGAACTTTTTTGTGAAAGAGGACCCGCTGTCATGGGTTTTGGTGGTTATTCTCATGATTATCATTGTTTTCTCCTGTGAGTGTCTCCACACTGGTGGCCGTGTTAGCAGGGTCCAGACGAATGGTGGACTCACTTATTCTTGTAGCTGGCATGGAGGGTTTAGGGATCCGGCGATGGTTATTTATCGTCTGCTCCCACGGGAGGAAGGTCCTCCACCCCATATCCTGGCAAAGCCTGCCATGTCTTCTTCTTCGTTGTCCTCTAAACCTGTGAGCAGCCATTATGTTAAAGTCCACATTTCTGCCTTCTGCTTAGTTCTGATGGGGACTCGACCCTTCCATGATGTACCATTATGAACAGAAGTGATTCAAGGTCCGGTGCACGGCATTGTGCCCACTGAATTCTTCTGGTTTTTCTGCCACCACTTAGAAATTTCATCCGTGTCTCCCATGCTTTCTGAAGTCGTCAAAGATTGGGATTGTAAATATGGGAGGCCATCCACTGGCATTAGGCCCCAGATCTGCCCCCACAGATCTGATAGTAGCATGCCATACTGGTGGCAACATCCGCCACCCAAAAACATTCATGACCACATTGAATGGACTGAGCCAAGCTCACTGTGTTTCCGTGACAACAGGGTTTACCCCTGAGTCAATGAGGTAAACCTTGGTAGGGTCCTGTTATCTCTAATCAGTATTTCCACAATCCACTTTAGGTATTAAAGGTTGGGGATGTTCAGAATCATGGCTGTATTGTTATGGTTTTGTCATGGAATGTTGAGACCGACATAGAAAGGTGAATCCACTTGAAACTTCCCACCATCTAGGTCCAAAACAGAGGCAGGGCCGATCATCATTCCAACTGCTGGTGAAGCATCATTCTCACCAAGGTTCAGCTTTCAAAACATGGCCTGAGACACATCCCGAGCTCACTTCTAAAGGGATAGATTTTAATTTTGTGACCCACTTTCTTCCAAATTGAAAGTGGACCCACTCTTTGGCATAATCATATCTATCAATTTCCTGCCTTAGTGGCTGAACTGATGGGTTGACTTTCATTAGGTATGGTATTAAGGATGGCGATTGTGAGTAATGATTGCAGCGGTTAACAATGCTGCAATTAGTTTACCTTGTGCATTGTGTTATTATTCTGTTCTTTCTGTCTTTACTGCACCTTCAACCTGCTGATTATGGTTTCACCAAAGTTGTTTAGAAGATTTTCTGCCCTTCTTTATGGCAGATCTCATAGTTTTTGTCAAGGCTTAATCTTTGCCGCTGTTTGCTATTTCCCTCTAATTACATCATATATTTTTCAAACCTTAATTTTAATTTATCGTGTAAATCCATTCCTCCTCCCACCACAGGGTATGCCTGTGGTTTCTTCAATAATAGTTATGATTAACTTTTCATTTTTGAACATGTTGTTAATTTGTGTTTCCTAATTTTCTACATTCTTCTATCTCTTCACCGTGCTGTGCACCCCCTGGAATGGGGGGAACAATCCATGATCCCGATTCTCTTTATCTGTTGGGATGTTATTTATACTTTCTTCTAAAGTTCTGTTCTGTTCTGCCTCATTGCTAACTTGAAACCATCTTTTCCATCATTGAGCAGAACCTTCCAGCATTCTTAACCTATCGTAATTTACCATGTAAAGCCACGTTGTGATCTCTACATGTTACCCCTCGTACTGGGCTTGTTTTTTTCTTCAACCCAGTTACTTTCATATTCACGGCTTTTCCTGATTCCCCTGCTGTGTTGTATTCCTAGTCCCCAAGCTCATAGGCCATGTGTCACATCAAAGCCTTCTGTGGCATTTTGCCAGGGCCATGCCTCAGGAGGTTTATGAGGAGGAGACATTATGGTAAATGCTGTTGAACTGTTGTGTAATCTAATACTTTCCCTGTGTTTCTTTTGAGGTCATGTATTCTCGCCGAGGCATGAGCTCTGTCTAGTTTCATTCGTTTATGAAAGTCCGAGACAGAGCTGGAGGATCGCTCATGCTACCCGGAGGTAGGATTTTTTGAACCATTTCTTTCACATCACCCCTCAAGCCTCCGGCGAAAATTCTCATTTTAATCATTTTTCCATCACCTTCATGTAGTCAAAAGAATCCTCCGTCTATCTACACATGTTGTTGGGCCGGTGGGGTGGACCTTGTGCAGCGGTGAACTGATCTGAGAATCATTTGCAAGGGCAACAATGCATTGGGTAAAACCGCAGGTGCACACAAGCTGCCATAATGATATTTTTGATGGAGGTAATGGGTTAACTTGAGCAACGGTATATACTATATGGATACAGACCAATAGAGACAGAGATGTGTGACTGGGAGTCTCCTGTTTTGTATGAAATGTAAATCCTGAGGTGGGAGAGTGGGAGGAGTCTGCTCATTCCTGCATTCACCACTGGTTGTAAGGATCGTAAAGCTCAAGGTCTCTGTCATTCTGAAGACAGTCATGACCCTAGTTCTAGAATTGTTAGTGGGCCTAGGTCAAGGCAGTGTGGATGAGTCAAGGTCTTCTGGGGCATCATTTCAGGACAAGTTGAATAGTTGATTCTTAGGGTGGCCAGCTCTCTAGTGATGCTCTCCCCGGATTTTCAACTATTTTGTAAACTCTGGGCTCTGTGGGAAAGCTCTTGAAATAGAATGGTTTCAGTTTCTATATGTTTCAACAAAGCAAATGGACCCCATTTGTTATCACCGTGTTGTGTTGTTATGGGGGATGGTCTCCTGAAGGAGCCTGGACTAAAACCCAGATAATCAACAAGGCTGCACTTGTATCACTGTGAGTTTCCTTGAAACGTTTAGGGAAACTATGAGTTTTGTGTGGAAGGTTTAGGATGTTTTTTGAGTAAGGTACTGTCAATATTGCAGTGGCTTTGAGATGTCCCTTTTTAAGGAGACATTTTCAAACTCAGTAAACTCAACTAGATTGACTGGAGGGCATTTAAGCGATATGTCACCTCCTGTGAGTGGATCCTGAGGTTGTCTGCCCTTTCCAAACTGCCCCAGAGCATGGGAAAACACAACAAATGGTATAGAGGAGGCGGTGAGAATAGAGTGTTTAACTCGGTTCCAACCGCAGATTGTAGGTCTTATGAATGCTAATTGGTCACTTAAGGTGTATGTAACGTGCTTCCCAGTGAGTCATTATTAGAAAATAGGCTCTCATGTTTTGGCTGATTACAAGACCAAAAGATGAGACAACATCAGAACTACCTCACACCTCAGATCGCTTCTCAAATCGCAGAGGGATTCTCTCTATGAGCAAAGGCTTATGTCTTTATGAAGTCACAAAGTTTAGGATGTTAGGCTAGTTATAGGCACCGGTTTGTTTGTTTGATTGTTTGTTTGGTTATTGTTATCGCAGTTAGCGGTTCAATGGGCAGACCGTATTGGGTAAAGAGAATAAAGCAGAGGGGTGAAATATTCTGCAGTGATTCGAAACCATTGGGCAATGAGTCAGGAAAGGATTTTTCTGCTAACTGTAATGCGGTGCTTTCACTGGGCTGAAGGTCCGAAACCAGGGATCTTTTCGTGACGATTATGATGTGAGAGTAGAGAAGCGGAGACACGTATTCGCAGCACAAAGTTGCTGATCATCGTCGTACAAGGATCCTAGTGGGATAGGTCAACACCAATCCTTGTTCCCAAATCTTCCAACTAACCATAACAATAAAGCATCTAAGAAATGAATTCATTTAACGTACACACTGCAGAGCAGGAAGACGTATCCACTACATCAAGTAAACCAAGGAAATATTCCTTAGATGAATAAATTCGTAAGAGAAACATAAAGGCAAGGAGAGTTATAGACATAGGGTACCTAACAAGGTAAATCCTATGCCACATTCCTGATGCAAACCCTAAAGAGAAAAGAAAAGAATTGAATAAACAAGTGAGATAAGGAAAACATCACCATTGCTTCATATCAGATCCAAAGAAATGTGCTTTGTCTATATTAAACAACAAGGCCTTCAATCAAGTACAATATTTCAATAGTTTAACATGAATCGTAAAACATATCTTTCAAAATTTCTTATCTTACAATATTTAAGCATAGAGACTCGAGTCTCAAAAGAAACGTCTGGTAGCCTTCCTGACAACTGAATGAAGAACACATGCACATAAAAGGATTTTATTCATGAATTTATAGCTCTGAGGGAGCAGCAGGAGGTAGGTGGAGAACTGTCATTTATTAACTTTCCAGGTGGAAGAGTCAAGCCCATTCTTAGAATCTCGTGCCTTAATTTCCAGCCTTGGGTGAATGAAATGATCTTCTTTAGACTGAGATTGGTTCTTCTAATATGACTCCCCGATGTGTTCGTCGTATTGTGTGGTTCTCGCAGAATAAACAAAAGATAAAGAAATTTATAAAGAAATCTGCCATACCATGAAGTAAATGCTTCCGCATAGTACCGGGGTTGTCGGTAGAAAATTTGGAACACGCAGGATTGAAAGTTGAAGGGCTTTTCCTTTCATGGAGGGAAAATGATTTCATTACAAAAGCCCCCCATATACTGATTTTCACAAGGAAATTTTCAATATGTGGACTTCATTGATCCGGTGCTTTTGCCTCTAAACCTGTATTAAACTCAACCCTCAATTCTAATGTCGTAGGTCCTTGATTATGTTTGTCTTTTCACGGATTGTGAAATGGTTCTATCAACATTCAAAAGCAGAATAGTAGAGTCTCCAGTGGTGCTCAAAATTTGTCCTTCGATGGAATTTATACTCGCCACCTTTCTGACATTTCCGTAGTAATAGCTTATAGTTTTAATTTCGCCCGCTCAATGCACCATTTACAATGATTCTTATGAATCATGGTGGTCACTTTCCGAGAAGCCCCCAAAAACACACAACTTGTTAAGAAAATCATGGGGGTAGATGCAACAAAGTGGCTAGACCTCTGATGATGTGGACCGGTTTGGACAGAAGAGAGTGTGTAGATGACCCGTAGTGAGGTGAAAACGATGAAGACCATGCCGTAAGGTGGCGGAAGGAAAAATGAACAAAAACCTTTGAATCTTCGACCCCACAGGCAGCATCAGCATTGGATGTACAGGCGGGGCATGTGGAGGTGATAAAAGGAATCGGCATGATGCAGGATAATGGCAGTGGGAGAAGACCGCATTCAGGGACCGTCGATCTCAAAGGAGATCGACGGTGAGCAAAGCATAGCGGAGGACGACAACAATGGGACCGAGGCACAAGACCAGGTTAACCCCGATGACGAACTGGGTTTGATGACCTCACTATCGAACGACCGACGTGAATTATCGCCGTGATCCCGTACCGGACAGACACGGCAGCAATGGGATAGAAGGGCGTTTTGAAATCGCAGGCGGGCCACGCCGAGAGGTGGCGGAATCGCCGGCCGATGAGGAACACGTCAATCGCCCGAAAGCGGTGTGCTATAAAAACCACTGTAGTTTTTAAATAGGCATCGTTAACGACGCAATGGTGAACTCCACCAGCTGATTTGGCGGTGAATGAACGGTGATAAGAATCGCAGCGCCAACGAAAATACGGCACGGGAATTAACGATCGCCATTCGATCTTCAAGATCAATGGAACAAGGCTTCGAGATTAATTGAGAATGAAGCCCCTTCGGCTGCTGTTTGGTCGTGGCGTAGGTTACGTGGAGAGAAAGGCTACATGTATTAGCGGAGAAGAGGCCGAGGCCTGGTGAGAAGGAGCCCCAGGTGGCGTGAACCTTTTTTAGTGAATTTGAGGGCTCAAGGAGGGTAACGATAGGGGAAAAAGAGGGGGGATTAGGAAATGATTCTGCGATAGGGATGTTTTAGAGGATTGGAGATGAAAGGGGAATTAGGGGAATTAGGGGGAAGAAAGGGGACTTCGAGAAGAGAATAATGGGGAAAGTAGAAATTTTATATATAAAAGCGTTAATAAAAACTTTAGGGGCCTGATTTTTGGTCATTGTATACACAGAAACTTATAAAGGCTTGAAGGATGATGTTGATAAAGAAATGTATTCCTTACATGTTATGGAAAATTAGCCCCTTGCCGTGTTGCCAAGAAATTTATAGGCTGGGTTGTGGGGAAGGTGAATGGTGTCACATCAGATCCCATGGGTAATCTAGCTCTATCATAGCTTGAAGGAGATTCATCCAAATGAAACAAGGGACTTAAGGGTGATTGTTAATGTGTAGTGGGTTATTCTAAATAGGTTACCGCACGCAGCTAATGGAGAGAGGCCTATATGATTCCATTCTCGGGTGATGTATGGTGGGTCACTGTGAGGCACGACGGTGCGCTCTTGATCTGCTTACAAAACTTGGTCATCCGGGAAGGGGGTTTTTAGCTTGTATGGTAAACTTGACCTTATGTATGGTGAATGGATGGGCACGAGGTGCTTCCCGGACTGAAGTGGTATGGCCATGGTGTCATTTTTGTTGTGATATATGGTCTAGTGTGAGTGACGAGTGCCATGGAGGGGAGGCTCTACCGACCAACGAAAATAATTATTATGTGCAGGGTGAGGAGATGATAAACAAGTCAGATGTGAGGACCCTGTGGTTTATTTCTGATGGAGAAATGATGTTTTGATATATGGAGCCGGGACTTACTATGCCTATGGAATATATCCTGCTTTCCGGAACTTTTCATATAGACGTTGGGAGTGTTTCAGTAGATTTTAAAACAACTACCTCAAGGGAAAGCATATTCTTTATCAAATTATTGAAATCATAGCTAAAAAAAAAGAAGATGAGAGGGTGATGACTATTTCACATGGAAAATTGCTTCTTTCGTGAGTGAAAATGTGTGGCATCACCTTTGGGCATTAAGGGAGTGTTTACTATATGCTACTTTCTGTCTAAAGGACTATATACCAAGTCTAATTTTTCCTTGAAGTTGTTACTTGCCCTTATTTTTTATTTCAGTTTGGGGTTACCTCTGGATCGGAGATTAGGGGGGGCATTTTCTGGGCACGTTTCCCGTTCAAGATCTTGCTTTTTGTTTTCGGCTTGCAGCATTTCTCTCTCTCTCTCTCTCTGTCGGTTGTCACAGCCTAGTTGCCACCAAGATTGACCATTACCATGTCATTAGGTATTCATTCCTTCAGGAATGGGGGATACTCTGCCTTGTCCGGTTGACTCGTTGGGGTGACTTTCATGATAGCTAGGTCAGACACGTTCAGGAATCCACAGGTCTGCAGATGACATCACTGCTGTTCTCTTGGGCTAAAAGATCTGATCGTAATTATCCGTAGAATTGACATGCATGGTACTACTCGCTACCTAGGTGATTCTGGGAAACAAGACCCAACTGTCCGTCTGCAGGATCGATGTGCATGGCACAATGGCCGCCGCAGGTGATCTGGGTCAAAGAATCGAATGTCGTGTTTAGAATATACCTACGTGGTGTTAGCTCGCCTAGGGAGGATCAGGGTCAAGACCTGTTGAAAGTGCCAAAGAAGATGATGGAGTTTAGCAGCCAGTCGCTTTCACGGCGTGGGCCCACAGTACCCTGGCTAGCAAGTCGATGGGACATATATAATGGCCCCAGGGTTGCAAGAGTGCTGGTTTCTGGGAGTATTGGCTGTGTTGGTAAAATCGATGGACCTCATTTTCACTCCCAGGTCGATGTCTATTTTTAGACTCGCTTTATCTCAATAATAGGAAGTCAAATATTATTACCCTATAATATTTATAAATAAACTTCTGGCCATTTCTGGAGAAAATTTGGAGTTCGGCCTGGCAGCTCAGCATCTGTTGCAGGATTTATTATTCCAAGGGTTTGGTGAGCACATGCATGGTTGAATCTTAGACTTCACAGGCTTAGTGGAGCACTGAGATGCCAGTTTAGTGGAGTTGTGTTCGAATAACTTAGTTGAACTGCTGAGATTAGTTTAACTAGCTAATCAACTAGTAATGAGTGGAGTGAATTAAATATTATTTAATTTATTAATTAGTAACTCATTATTCAACTCACAGAACACATCAAGCTACTCTCACGTGCATGGGACGTCTAGAAGGTGGACCAAAGGAAAGAGGCAGATGAAAGGGTGGAGTTAGCTATCGTAATGGCTATATCATTATGCATGAGATTTGTACCATACTTGGAGGAATTTCCCAGTGATGATTGAATGTCGGCTTTGTTATGATTCGAACCTTGAGCATTCTATTTAGGATGTGCCAAGATCATAATAGAGGCGAGTCTTTAGTGGTGAGTTTTGAACGTAACCCGTTCAAAACCAAGCGCTGAAGTTTGTGTAACTTCATGATAAACACATTTGGAGAGGAAGGAACTTATTTTGACACATGATTTATCCATTATAATATACACAATAGTCGTGGTTTTCAGCTATAAGTTTTCCCCATACACTGTATAATGTGTATGATGATTTGATGTGCGGTCGTTGTGTTTCGTATTTCTCCAGATGTGACATCCAGGGAAGTTAGATACAGTGTTGCATGAGAATTGAATCGTATGTGACTGTGGATAGTTCTGGACACTGATCATTATCTGTGAAATTTCTACATGGTATCGCAGCTATTGAAGTGAGATTGGATCATCACGAAGAGCTATAAACTATTTGTACGAGTCCGCATGCGGCTGTAGCTCTCCGATTCATCTTCTTCTAAAGTGAAAGTTCGTGTGTCTTCAGCAATAATCTCTGCATAAAGAATTTGTTCTCGCGGCATCTGTTTGCCGGAGCTTTGAGAGGTGGAATTCGACTTGCGTAGTTTTGTTTTCGTGCTGTGTTGGAAATGTCTTCAATCTGGCTTTTGGGACTCTGAAGAGGTTTCCTTGAAGGCGTCTGGGAATTATGTTGCATGGAAGGATCGCATGGAGGACAGGAAGATACTGTACAGAGCCTGGACACGGACAAACCAAAATCCCATCGTATCCTCAAGTCGGCTATGCAAAGAAGATGGTGTAGTCGAAGGATCCTATTGGAGGTGCGCTGTTGACCATTGCATCCGCCCAAGGAAAGGCTTCTCCATATTTAATGGAAAGTCGACTCGGATCGATTCGAGAAGAGCCACTCAAAGGAAGTCGGTGCTCAAAGATAAGCTCGTAAACATCAAGATGGAGAAAGGTGACAACATCGCCAAATACCTCACGAAGTTCATCGGAGCCAGTGAGCAGAGCCGGGGCGGTGGGGTGACCACGAAGATGAGGATGATGGTCGACCGTTCTCCTTGGTCTTCCGATGGCTGGCACCAGTCAAGATAGTGTCAATGGCCTGGAGAAGTCATTGGGATGGGAGTTTTTTTGAAGGACCCCAGGCAGAGAGAGTGAGGACTACTTGGGGACGGATTCTTCTACCAAAGGGAGCCGATGAAGAAATTGCGCTTGGTTGCCAAAAGGCAGAAGGAAGGGTATGAAACTTCCTCATTCGGCAAAGGGAAAGAAGAAGCTGAGGACAGAAAGTAGTGCAGCCACCCATGAAGACTACAGAAGATGTCACCAATTGTCCAAAGAAGAAGAATAACAAGCAAGCGGAAGATCACAGATGGAGAAGCTGAAGCCGTTATGCCTAAGCTGATTTTCTACCTCCATCGCACGTTTGGTTTCAAGTGTGATGGGATTGCGTGGTTTTTGAACCACTCTCCTGCCTCATATGACGGAGATCAGAGTTGTTCTGACTTCCGTATACAAAGATTTGGGGTGGACGAGATGGGCAATGATGGTGTAGAGATGGAGAAGTGACTGTATCGGTACCATATCCTTCGTAGGAGTCTGTAAACCCTTTGTATTGAAGGGATGTCATGGCTGTACCTAGATTTGAAGAAGAACCCGATCTCCGTGGCAGAAAGGAGGATAAGGGGGCAGTGATGGCCTCTCTGCCCAAGGAAAAGCCTCTTGCTGCAGATCGGAGAGACCCGGGAAGATAGGGGGTTCGAACGCAAGAACCTTTATCACAAGTATGTAGATGGGTCATGTGCCTATGGCATGCAAGTGGAAGTGGCAGGAGCCGGATGATGAGGTGAACCCAACAGGAGATTGGCCATCTTCACCATGGAGCTTAAACATCCGCATTTTCACCGGGCTTTCCAAGGGCACCTGCTTAGTCGACTGTATGGGCACTAGAAGGCATGTGAAAGCCACCACGAGGCTGATCGCTGCGCCACACAACTTTTGAGATTGCCGCACGGTGTGGTCCTTTCTAAGGCTGTCGGGACAAACAGGCGGCTGCGCGGGGATCTTTGATGGATGATTTTGTTCCGAAAGGGCGGGATCTTCTCTCATGTGTTGAAGAGTGATATATTCCGTGTTCGTGAGCTAAAGCACCGTCTATGTTTGTTTCGGGGAAGAAGGTGATTTTCCTTGGGAGTGATAACGGTGTTGGGGTTCATCCCCGCCAATCTAACAGCAAGTGCAGACATCTTGAGAGTCCATCGGCATCCTTATAAACCCCACAGTCACAGAATTGGGTGGTCAGAAGGAAGAGCAACTGATTTAAAAGGCACGGTGATGTTGTATGACTGTGGCCTACCCTTCACTGTGGGATTAGAGGTGCATGTAACAGCTACAAAGGTGGTGGAAGAACCGTTGTCCCTGCTCCCTGCAGAGCACGGGGAGAGGTTTATTCTCAAAAGAGTCTGTATTTCCCATTTATGGATTTTTGTCTCTCCGTTCACGTGCATTTAAGGACGCAGAAGAAGCTGATCCAACTAGCTGAGGGCTAATATTGGGGTGAATAATCGATGTTGTCCCCAAACCATCGGCAGATGCCGTGAGCTCTAAACACATGCCACGCGGGATGTGTACCAGAGGAGGAAGCTGTGGTCTTCGAGGGAGCCAGACCACAGACAGAGATGCCTTCCCGCGGGGACTGTCCAGATACTGTGGAGGTGGGAAGGAACACCTATGCAAGCACACAACACGTAGGTACCTGGCGGTTTGCTGCATCAAGCTGAGATGCAGGTGCTGGTAGACCCACCAAGAGCATGACAACACAGGGACAAGAGGTGGGCCACCCGGATCGGTACACCGGACAGCATGGCTCAGTAGCGAGCGGCACAGACTCGAGCCATCCTTGAGGAAGCCGGGAGGAACCCGCATGGTTGGATGCCACATGACCGAAGAATTTCAGATTCTGATCGTTAGGAACAGTGTGGCCGGGACAACCGCGGACCTGAGGGGAACGGCAGGGGCCCGGCGGGCAGACCATGCTGTGCGGAAGCGTGTGCGGTCGACGGAGGTGGAGAAGCACAAGCAAGATTGGTCGCCCGTGGTTTTCTGCGGGATTGGCGGGGACTATTGTGAGGGAGAGCCCCACCGTCGCAAAGGCATTTCTTCCGAATGACCCATCCCTTGCTTCCTCTCAGTCAGAGGTTGCACATCCATCGCATGGATGAAGACCGCGTTTCCACCGAGCGTTTGAGAGGAGGTGTGATAGGAGTGAATCGAAGGTTTCGAGATCTTCAAAGACAGTTGAGCCTGAGGGGTTCACTCCCCAAGAGAGTACCTGGAGCTGGCCAAGTGTTACTCCCTGCAAGCAGGGACCCGGTGACAGACACCACCGTACCCGGCTGATTCTCCAAGAGGGAGGGTGATCCTAACCCTATCGTACTGGGGTGGAGGGGAGCTGGCTGATCATCGACCATGGGATGACCTGATTTGACCCTGGGCACAGCGCTGATAATTTCTTCATGCAAGGAGACCTCGCACTGAGTTTGAGATGGGGCTGACCTGGGGGCATCCTTCATTATTTCGATTGGAGATCTAAGCAACAAGAAATGAGGACTATTTTTTTTTCCTGCCAAAAAGTGTGCCCTGGACTCTGGAGAGGTCTGACACATGGCACACTGCAAGCTCACATACCCTCTTCCGGTGGTTGGGAGGAAGAGGATGCTACCTGCACAGAGAGAAAGGATGCCACATCGCTCCACCAGCCAGGGAAGCACAGTGTATCCCATTAACACATCATCCGAATATATGCTATGCATTTGACCTGCTTGTTGTGTTGCTTCACTGCTGCTTCCTTTGGAAGGTGGTGCAAGCATGTATTGCGCTATATTAGAGGTACATCGGGAGTGGTCTATGGGAGACAAGAGGATGGAGCAAAGCTGCTTCATCGATGCAAGACAAAGGTGGAGCCCAACGACCCAAGAGCAATATCCTGAGGAATTTTTTTAGCATTAACAGCAACAGCTCTCACATCACAGTAGCGAGAGATCCGTGGTACCTGGGTCAAAGGTAGGCCGAGTACACATGCCAAGCTTGGCTAAGAAGGTGAGGTTATTGGATGAGGAAGACCGTTGATTGTCTGTGTTTATCTAAGTCATGACATACCGGAGCAACCGAGAGCTGGGCTAAACTCCCGCTAACGGGATTTCTACAGGGGTCCGGGGCACATCGAATATTAGGCACCATCATCAGGATTGTGTCTGAAAGGAGAAATCAGTGGATGCTTTCATAGCGTCTCACCTGAGGACTGGACGCCACATTCCACGAAGGCGCTCACCGGTGAGGAAAACCAAATCTCAACAAGAGGTAGGATAGGGGGCGGGGATCCACATCTTGACAAGAGGGCCTGTTGAAAATGCGCAAACAAGATGATGGAGCTTAGTGAAATGAAGTCACCTTCACTAAGTGGGCCCGCAGGCAAATTCTGGCGCAAAGTCTATTTTTAGACTATGTCTATTTTTAGACATATGGAGCATGGTCCAGGGATTGCAGTATGTTATTCTTGGAGTATTGGTCATGTTGGTAAAAATAGATGGACCTATATTTTTTGGACCTATAGGTCGAAGTCTATTTTTAGACTGCCTCTCCTTAAAATAGGGAAGTCAAATATTATTTACCCTTAATAATATTTGGACTCTAAACAACAATTTACTCTCTTGGAGCACTTCAGTTCGAGCCTTGGAAGTGGCTCATGCATCTGACAGAGGAATTACGCTATTCCTAGGGTTTGGTGAGCACATGCATGGTTGACTTCAGTTAGGACTTCAGTGGCAGAAGTTTGGTGGAGTTAATGAGACATCTAGTGGAGTTGTGTTCGGTTTAATTTAGTTGAACTGGTTGAGATTAGTTTAACTAGCTAATCAACTAGTTATGAGTGGAGTGAATTAAATATTATTTAATTCATTAATTAGTAACTCATTATTCAACTCTAGAACACATCAGTTCACTACAGTGCATGATCAGTTCAGTGGAGACCAGTGAAAGAGGTAGATGAAAGGGTGGAGTTAGCTATCAGTGGCGACATCAGTTGTGCATGAGATTTGCACCACACTTGGAGGAATTTCCCATGATTATTGCGCTGTCAAGCCAAGGAGATTCAAACCTTGGATCTCTATTTAGACAGGCCATGATTGCGCAATAGAGGCAAGGCAATTAGTGGTGAGTTTTGAACCAGTGACTTGTTCAAAACCAAGCTAGTTTGTGTGTAAATTCATGAGATAGTACTGAGTACTTGTGAGGAGTATTGTACTGATTTTTTTACATGATTTATCCATTATAATATACAAAATAGCTGTGGGGTTTTCAGCTATAAGATTTCCCCATACATACTGTGTTAATGTGTATGATGATTTGATGTGCTATCGCTTGTTTTATTTCCGCATGTGTGATGATCTGAGTGGAAGATATTATGTGTTGCATATGAATTCGAATTGATATGTGATCAGGATAGTCTCGGTGGATAATTAATCATTATTCAGCAAATTTCTACATGGTATCGGAGCTATTGAAGCAGAGATTGATCATCACAGTGATTACAAACTTATTTCGGTAGACAGAGTCTGCATGCGGGCCAGGTAGCCTCTGGATCCATCCTTTCTTTGAAAGGTGATATATCCAATAAACGCCCCTTGCAGTCAATCTCTGTGCTAGAAATAATTTGTTCTCACAGATCTAGAGTGGTTGAGCTTTGAGGTGGAATTCGAATTTTGCAGCAGTTTTGTTTTCTTGGTGCCGGTGTTGAAAATGTCTTTCAACGGTTTGCGACTCGAATATGCTCTTGAAGATAGTTCGAATTATGTTGCATGGAAGGATCGCATGGAGGAAGTATTAGAAGATAATGATCTGAAGGAGTTCACAGATACAGATGTCCAAAAGCCCACTGATCCTGCTGAAGTCGAAGCATGGCAAAAGAAGATGGCGAAGTGTCGAAGGATCTTGTTGGAGGGCGTCAAGGATCATATTGTATCCAGCCTGCATGGAAAGGCTTCTCCATATTTAATGTGGAAAGCTTTGACGGATCTATTCCAGAGTAAGAGCGACCAAAGGAAGCTGGCGCTCAAAGATAAGCTCGGGAACATCAAGATGGAGAAAGGCGACAGTATCGCCAAATACCTCACGAAGTTCACTCAATGCAGAGATGAGCTGGGAAGTGTGGGGGTGACTGTCGAAGACGAGGACATGGTCGACCTGGCTCTCCTTGGTCTTCTGAAGACTTGGCACTCATACCAAGATAGTGTCAATGGTCGGGAGAAGCTGCCGGGATGGGAGCGCCTTTGGGCGGATCTCATGCAGGAGGAGATAAGGAGGACTACTCGGGATGGATCTTCATCAAAGGGAGTTGATGAAGAAAATTGCGCTTTGGTTGCCAAAGCAAAGAAGGGGAAGGGTAAGAAAACCTCTCATTCTGGTGCAAAGGGCAAGAAGCAGGATATGGCGAAAGTGGAGTGTTTTCACTGCCATGATCACGGACATTATGCTACCAATTGTCCAAAGAAGAAGAAAAACAAGCAAGCGAGAAGATCTGCAGATGGAGAAGCTTTGGCTTCACAGTTCAAGCTTGAATTTTCACTGATCGCATGCTTGGTTTCAAGTGTGATGGGATCGGTGTGGTTCTTGGACAGCGGTGCGTCATTTCATATGACGGGAGATCGGGGTTTTTTCTCAGATCTGGAGGACAAAAATTTGGGTGTGCACATCGAGATGGGCGATGATGGTAGATACAGTGCGACTGGTATCAGTACCATATCCTTTCAGAGGGAGTCTGGTAAACCCTTTGTACTGAAGGATGTCATGCATGTACCTGGATTGAAGAAGAACTTGATCTCTATGGCGATGTTGGAGGATAAGGGGTATGATGTGGTCTTCAGCAAAGGAAAAGCCTTCCTGCGTAGTAAGACTACTGGAGAGACCCGGAAGATAGGGGTTCGAACCAAGAACCTTTATTAGTTGCAGGTAGATGGCTGCGCAGCAATGGCATGCAAGGCGGGAGAAGTGGTGAGCCGGGATGATGAGGGAAAACTGTGGCACAGGAGATTGGGCCACCTTCACCATGGAGCTTTGAAGATCCTGTAACAGATTTCTACTGGGCTTCCTAAGGGCACTCTTGCGCAGTCAGATCAGTGCAAGGGGTGTACCTTAGGGAAGTATGTGAAAGCCACCTTTCACGAGAAGGATATTCGCGCCACGAAAATCCTTGAGAGAGTTCACACAGACGTGTGTGGTCCTTTGTCAGTTGCTTCGACAGCAAAGCATAGGTATTATGTGATCTTTTTTGATGATTTCTCTCGGAAGTGTTGGATCTTCTTCATGCAGAAGAAGAGCGATACATTCACGAAGTTCTGTGAGTTTAAAGCATTGGTCGAGAAGGAGTTGGGGAAGAAGGTGATTGCTCTAAGGAGTGATAACGGTGGTGAATTCATCTCGGCTGAATTCAAGGAGTTCTGCAGCGCAGAAGGGATTCAGAGAGAGCTCATCGCACCCCATAACCCACAGCAGAACGGGGTGGCTGAGCGGAAGAACAGAACGATCGTGGGTGCCGCACGGGCGATGTTGCATGATCAGGGCCTACCCCTTCACTTGTGGGCTGAGGCATGCAATACAGCAGTGTATGTGCAGAACCGTTGTCCTCACAAGGTTCTTGGCATGAGTACACCTGAGGAGGCTTATTCTGGCAAGAGGCCTGATATTTCCCATTTGCGGATTTTTGGTTCTCCTGTCTACATGCATGTGACGAAGGATGCGAGAAGGAAGCTGGATCCAACTGCTGAGGTTGGAATATTTGTGGGGTACACTAATACACCTCACAACTACCGGGTGTATTTGTCAGACAGTCGCAAGACTGTTATGCGACGGGATATAAAATTTCAGGAGGAGAAAGCCATGCAGTGTTCGCTTGAGAGGGAGCTACACTTGCATGCAGATGAGGAGCTGTTAGTTCCTAAGGAGGAGCTTCCGGATGTGGATCAGCCACAAGAGGAGGTTCATGAGGTGGAAGAAACCACCCAGGCAGCGCCAACCATCAGAGGGCGCATGCGCACTACAGAAGCTGAGCGACTGGCTCGGGATGCAGAGAAGGTTGTAGGACCACCTACAGCACAGCGCAGACAGAGACAGTCACCGGATCAGTACACTGGATACATGGCTCTTGTGAGTCAATGTGTTGTGACGGAGCCATCCTCTTTTGAGGAAGCTGTGGAGGAACTCGCATGGGTTGATGCCATGATCGAAGAATATGATTCGATCGTCAGGAACAGTGCATGGGAGATTGTCCCAAGACCGGTGGGGAAATCAGTGGTGGGTTTGCGATGGATCTACAAAGTGAAGCAGGCGGCTGACGGGAGTGTGGAGAAGTACAAGGCGATATTTTTCGCCTGTGGCTTCTCACAGATCGAGGGGATCGATTATGAGGAGACCTTTCCACCTGTCGCAAGGTACTCTTCCATACGGACGATCTTTGCTCCCTCAGCGCAGATGGGGTGGCACATTCATCAGATGGATGTGAAGACTACATTCCTCAACAGAGTCATTGAGGAGGAGGTGTACATAGAGCAACCTGAAGGTTTCGAGATCTTCAGCAGTGAGTCGCATGTGTGCCGACTCAAGAGAGCACTGTACGGGCTGAAGCAAGCACCTCGTGCTTGGTACGCTCGGATAGACAGCTACTTCACCGGGCTTAGATTCTCAAAGAGTGAGGGGAATCCTAACCTGTACCAGATTGTGGTGGAGGGGAAGCTGTTGATCATCGTACTGTATGTAGATGATATGATTTTGACTGGCGATGAGCAGTTGATACTTTCATGCAAGGAGGATCTTGCACGAGAGTTTGAGATGAAGGACTTGGGCATCCTTCATTATTTCCTGGGATTGGAGATTTGGCAGCGCAGCGGAGGACTATTTGTTTCTCAGGGCAAGTATGCTCGGGAGATTCTCGAGAGGTTCAACATGCAAGGCTGCAAGCCTGTTGACACTCCTCTTCCTGGTGGTTGGAGGAAGGAGGATGCTACTTCAGCGGAGGTAGTGGATGCCACTGTCTATCGACAGTTGGTGGGGTCGCTTATGTATCTCGTCAATACACGACCCGATATATGCTATGCAGTTAACCAGCTTTCGCAAGCTATGGTTAAGCCTACCAAGCTCTTTTGGAAGGCAGGCAAGCATGTATTGCGTTATATTAGAGGCACATCGGGATATGGTTCATGGTACAGACAGGAGGATCAATTGAGGTGACATGTATTCACGGATTGGTATCATCATATCAGAGATTGTGTTCAGCGGAGAATCATGATGCTTTCATATGTTCCCACGGAGGATCAAGATGTCGACATCCTGACGAAGGCGCTCACCAGGAGCAAGTTCAAATTCCACAGAGGCAGGATAGGGGTTGCAGATAATCCATATCTTGCTGAGAGGGAGTGTTGAAAATGCAGCAAGATGATGGAGCTTAGTGAAATGAAGTCGCCTTCACTAAGTGGGCCCGCAGGCAAATTCTCGCGCAAAGTCTATTTTTAGACTATGTCTATTTTTAGACATATGGAGCATGGTCCAGGGATTGCAGTATGTTATTCTTGGAGTATTGGTCATGTTGGTAAAAATATATGGACCTCTATTTTTTGACCTATAGGTCGAAGTCTATATTTAGACTGCCTATCCTTAAAATAGGGAAGTCAAATATTATTTACCCTTAATAATATTTGGACTCTAAACAACAGTTTACTCTCTTGGAGCACTTCAGTTCGAGCCTTGGAAGTGGCTCATGCATCTGACAGAGGAATTACGCTATTCCTAGGGTTTTGTGAGCACATGCATGGTTGACTTCAGTTAGGACTTCAGTGGCAGAAGTTTGGTGGAGTTAATGAGACAGCTAGTGGAGTTGTGTTCGGTTTAATTTAGTTGAACTGGTTGAGATTAGTTTAACTAGCTAATCAACTAGTAATGAGTGGAGTGAATTAAATATTAATTAATTAATTAATTAGTAACTCATTATTCAACTCAAGAACACATCAGTTCACTACAGTGCATGGACAGTTCAGTGGAGACCAGTGAAAGAGGTAGATGAAAGGGTGGAGTTAGCTATCGGTGGCGACATCAGTTGTGCATGAGATTTGCACCACACTTGGAGGAATTTCCCATGATGATTGCGCTGTCAAGCCAAGGAGATTCGAACCTTGGATCTATATTTAGATAGGCCATGATTGCGCAATAGAGGCAGGCAATTAGTGGATGTGTTTTGAACCTGTGACTTGTTCAAAACCAAGCTAGTTTGTGTGTAACTTCATGAGATAGTACCGAGTACTTGTGAGGAGTATTGTACTGAGTTTGTTACATGTTTTCTCCATTATAATATACACAATAGCTGCGGGGTTTTCAGCTATAAGCTTTCCCCATACATACCGTGTTAATGTTGTATGATGATTTGATACACGATTTTATTTTCCGCATGTGTGTGATGATCTCGAGTGGAAGAGATTATGTGTTGCATATAAATTGACCAGATGTGGATCAGATAGGTCTGTGGATAATGACTCATTATTCACAATTTTAGTCTCAGACATTGATGCTCAGATTGAGAACCTTCACCACCACGCCACACACTGTGCTGGTCTCTACATGTAGTTTAGACAAAGATGACAGCCAATTGGTTTGAGCTTGGAAATTGATGAATAAAGAAGATAACCTCAAACATTTGCCCAGACCTAAGGTGAACGATCTATATTGAACAATCCCTATTATTGATATAACAACAGCCTCAAGCCATGTTGACTTTGAAGATACAACAGCACACCCTAAGATGGCTAAAATTGGGGACTATTGGGATGAAGGAACTATAGGAAAATAGAGGTTACCTGTTCTGAATATTAGAATTTATTTCCTACAAGCTAAGGAGCTCATAATCACTGGGATCTTGGTATTATGCACATCACTGAAACCCTCGAGGCGCGCCTTCGTCAAGCAAATAAGCTAACACCAATCCCAAATATAGGAAAAGGTCAAAGAAGAGTCGAACAAAATGCTTTCCGTGTGCATCAATGAACCAATGAACAATCGGATTGGGTAAGTCCAATGTCATCCAGAAAAGAAGACCAAGGGGGAAAGATGCATCTCAGGTGGGATTCGCACAAGTTAAACGATGCTTCGTATCCATGACCCTTCCCTGGAGACCTTTTCCATGAAATCCTTTGATAGCGTGGGAGACAAGAGTCATTCTTCACCTACAATTTAAGGGTCACCAAATCCGAATTGCACTCGAAGATCACAAATAAGATCGCCGCAAATCGAATGGGGGTCCTTTCGCATACCTGGTCATGCCCTTTGGTCTCGCAATGCACCACGATTTTTCAAGGGTATCACAGTTGTTGTATTCAAGAAGTTTATTCATAACTTCCAGAGGCTTATTTCATTGACCCACGTAGCACTATAAGAGCATGTTCCTAACCCGGCGACTAATGTTGGATGCCTAAGCAATCTGCTGATTTCCCTTGAATATTAATAAGGTATTGTTCTGTATACTTAACCTGCTCAAAACACATCGCCCTATAATGATGGTTGATCCTGCAACAGAAATTTAATTATAAACCTTGTAGTCCCAACAACGGAGAAAAAATTTGCGTTCTCTATCTTTGACATAATCACACACAGAAATCTATTCAGGGCACACGTCTCATCATGTTAACCATGAAAAGCGACAAAATATACTTTTTGGTACATGAATGTCGTAAGAGTTTGTCTCAAGGAGAAGATCTCTTACCCCCATTCTAATATTTCCCGATTGGTCAAGGTATTATGTACATGTGGATGCATTAGGCACGCCCATGCCGTCTTGCCTGTCCTGAGAAGGAGATATTGATAACCCAGCTTGCTCCTTACAAGTCGGAAACTCTCGGGAGTAGAATAGAATCATCACCTTGATACCCAAGGGGATTTGGCTATATCTATTACATAAAACACGGCACTATCTACTAGGTGGACACTTAAAATGTTCACCGATCATTCTATTGAAATGCCCACAATAAAGCCTGGTTGGAGTGGGAAGATTTTTCATTGCTGTTACATTTCAGAATATGATTTTGAGATCATCTTCAAGCTCTAAGGTCAATGCAAATCTGATTCATCTTACATTGAAACAGGAAGAACCTACTAGAGTTGAAGAGCACATTTGTGATGCGCGTCTATTCACCATTAAGGGAGCCACGCCACTTTGCTAACATTATTGAGTCTCACTGCTGTGTGTGGCCCCCGTAGAGTATCTGCAAGAAAAGGAGTTGGTTATTACTCACAGCGAGCCGGATTGCGTAACATCAGACAAACAGCCGCGCCCGGTAGTCAGGGGAAGTGCTCCTCCGCTCTTCCGCACCCTGATATTACCTTGCATGCAGACGAGGGTCGCAGCCACCGTAGCACTCAGACGAGCTCACTAGCTGGGACCGTTGGAACAGATCTCCTAACAGCCGCGTAAAACCGTCCATTTTGATACTGATTATCAATTCAGCTGAGAGTTTGGGGTACAAGCCCCAAAGCATCGTAATGGGTAAAAGGGTAGCTAGGGGTCCCAAAACCATGGGTTGCGGACCATAGGAAAGTCTAAGCTAGAATATTATGTTGTGGAGAACATTTTGTATTGTAGGGTAAGAAGATGAAGAGTTATTAATGCTAATTGTGGTTTAAGATATCTGCTTAGTTTTGGGAAAGGACTCCTTCTCGCCGGTGCGCAGAGATCCAAGTCCAGCCTATGTGCAGACTGTGTGCACAAACTGGAAGGGAATTGTAGAAGCATTGATGAATGAATGAATAAGAATGGTTGATAGAGAACAAGATCTATGAGTACTCTTTGTGTGAATTGCTGGTAATTATGGCATTAGTATTTTCCGTGTTTATCTCGGTATCCGTGTAAGTGTGTTTTCTTCGTATCCGATTGTCTCCTTGCTCGTTCTATTCGTTTATGTAATACGGTGTCATCATTGGCAAGTGCTATTAGTAATTGTAGATCCAAAGGCACGGGGATGTGAATAGAGACCTAATCACCCTGGGAGAATAAGGTAATATGGGAATCACAGACTCACGCAGCCTTCACTTGCCTTGACGCATCCTTTCACAAAGGCGGAAACCCGGTTCCGGCCGCCCACCCATACTACTTCGAGAGACTTGACCCCCATACAATCAAAATACCACGAAAGGGCCAAGAGAGGAAGGTTTTGTCGGGTAACCCCGCACCCGAACCTCGGGTCGCAGACCCCGAGCCAACGAGTCTCCTCCCCGATCGCAGCGCCGCACGATGCCCAATCTATCGGAAAAACTAGGCGAATTGTGTAGCGCCCACCCGTAAGCGTTGCGTACGCCACAGGGTGTATACGTTGTATTTTTACACTATTTATTTCTCCCTCTACGCACAAATGAGTGTCTTAGGGCGTAGCACCTACTCTCTAAAGCGTAGCGCCAACTAACCTCGCCAAATTTCTCACTAAACTCAAAATTTCAAGGTCCTTGCTCTTTAAAATGAAAATGAGATATGAGGAGAGAAAATGGTCCTTTTATACCATTAGGGAAAGAAATTAAACCACAAACCACTTTGCTAATGTTTTCACCACTTGGTAACCTTCACTAATTCTCATTTTGAGCCTTTTGCAAGCAGGCTGCATGACCCATGGTCCTTTCTAACCATTTTTCCTTTGTTGTTTTCAAGTAGTTGACATGATGGATTTTTACCTCCTTTGACCCGTTTTGTGTCATTATCACTCGGGTTTTTGGCATGTTTTGGTTGAAGTTTCATGATTCATCAGGTTTTGTCTGCTCATGTTTTTCAACCACTTTCGCCAATAAGTGCCATGAAAACTTTGGCGGATCTTCTGAAACCACTTTGATCTCAAATAATGAAATCCCATTTTTTGACAAGCACTACAAATTTTCTATAATTCATGTATCTATCTCTTGTTAGGCCACTTCGATTTTGCAGTGCCATGTCATAACATTTTGCCCTCCTTCATGTTTCTTGGTTTCGACACTTTCAGCCACATAACAAACAAACTCATGTCGCGCCTTGGTTTTCTATCTTGAAACCTTAACCCTATGCTTTCATTCCTTTGACCATTTGAGGGTAAATGACTAAAAAATGAAGGTCAATCTTCTTCACAAAGTGATATTCTTTGCCTTCTTTCCCTTGAGGTAGTGAACACTTCACCTTGGAAACCCTATAAGTCACCCACAACAAATTCTCTCTTCTTCAAAATCTCTTCTCGTTGTCATCATGGAGGTTCCTCATCTTCATTTCTTCACCCTCTTATCTATCTTTCCAAACCTGTTTGGGCATGAGAAGAGTAATTCAGTGTTTTCTTCTAAGTTCCCTATAGCCCTTTTAATTTCATTCATTTCTATCCATTCAATTCACCCTTTTTCCCTTCTTCATTTATAATTTCTAAAAAATCTTCAATTCATACTTGGTTGTGGCCGGTGTGCCTCTATCCATGTGTTTTGTTGCTTTGATCTTTGCTTGGCACATTTCTCGGTCTAATCGCCCTAGAAACCTTATTTTTCGAACATGGGTTGCCCTCTCTTCCATTTTCTAAAGTATATCTTCTAATGAGGGACAAAATTTTACTCATCATTTTTTTCCTCATTTGGGAGCAACCACTACACTCTTAAGTGTTAAAATGTAAAAATGAACAATGCTGGTCCCTGCAAGTAATTTCTACTTGATTAAGGAAACTTCCTTGGGAACTCTTTTGATGTATCTTGGAAAATCATGTGTTTGACTTTCTTCACATCTTATATTTGGCTTGGCACAGTGAAAAAAATGACGAGAATGACCAAAGATAAACCTAAACGATGAAACCCTAGTGATCTAGTGGGAGGCTCTTTCAACTTGGTCTTTTGACCTAAAGTTTACTTTGGGTCTCATAAGGAAACAGATTTTTTGACAATTTGATGTATTAAAGATCAAATCCAATATACCTTGATTTATCTAAAGAGCCTACGTGAGATAGATTTCTGACCATCAATGTTATATTTGGTATTATGGGAAATAGTAGGTTGTTTGGTGAAATTGCAGAGGGTATGAGGTGAGGCAGAGGCAAAACAGAGTAAGTTGTGGTCATGGGTGAGAAAATAGGATCAAGATGAGTGGTATTGAGCCCATGAGGGGTCATTTAGAACACAAAGCACCTGTGAATGCGAGAAGGAATAGTGAAAAAATTATCTTTAGGATAATGAAGGCAAAGTGGAGATTTTCAAAACTCACAATATTCATGAATCTTGTTTTTAGAAATCTAGGAAAAGCATTTAGTCATCTACAAAATAGAAAAAATTACCGATGACTAAATGTTGGGTCCACTGAGAGTGGCAGCCCTTTTCAGAGGTGTCTAGAACTTTAGATATCAAATATAAGTTTATGAAGACCATTGCCTCATCCATTCGATAGATTCTTCTTTCTTATTCTTCTAATATTTCCTTGAATTTATGATCTCAAGAATCTCAGAGAGCATGATTACTTCAACCTCATCTCTTCCTACCCAAACTTTACTTTGCTCTGTATATTTTTCTCTTCCTTGGGTGTGATTGGACTAGCAAACCCTTGACATTATTTTCTTTTGAAAGAAAAAACAAACTATCTACTTGTACCCTTATCGGGCCTAAGAGTTCAATATGCTAGTGAACACACAGCCTATAATCCTGCTTTATTTCTTAATGAAACAACCTCGCTAAAAAGATTTCTCGGTTTTTCTTGAAAGGGATTATGCTTTGAACAATGTTTGTGTCAAAAGGTTTACTTCTATCACTACAAAGGCATATCTAAACTCTTTCGTATAGCCTTAGGTATTTCAGTTTTATGTGGGGTGCGTAGTTTTGGATAACCCGATCATCTTGTGTTTTTCTAGGCTTCCTATGTTGTGTTCTCTATGTCAGTCCCCACAGCCTACCACTTTAGGCTTCTTGACACCATCTTTGGCTTCCAAAAACTCTTCCAAAGTGACTAACCTTTGGCATTAGTCTTTTTTTTGTATTGCAAGAATCATGATGATTATTTTGATCCAGGTTCCTAGAAAGTTTTTCCATAATAGTGAGCCACATTTTAATGTTGACATTAAGGGAATGGTTTTGTTTTTTATGTTTGTCCTTCATTTGAGAAACCTTGTTCGATCCTTAAGCTTATTTTAGTTTTTGCAATTCATTCTTAGTTTGAAGAAAATTAAGCTTAGCTTACACCATGTTGTTATGTTTTTAGGCTACAGAAACCCTTATTGTTGAGTTCTTCATGCATTGTCCGGTTTGATTGTTGTGGTATGTCTAGATTTGTCTCACTCACTTACCTTCTCATCAATTTCCTCTTCATTACATAAAATGAGTCATAAACTGATCTCAATGGATGAATGATATAGTAAGTTGTTTGGCCTCTTCTGTTGGCAGAACTGATAGCACTTCATATGTGATCTTTGTGAGACCTGTTTGTTTGGTTAATAATGGTGTATGCTGTATCATATAATGTCTATTTGAAGGTTCCCGAAGTTTGGATCCCCAAGATCTAGATAAAAGCATGCCATACTTGGGAGGAATATCAGTCACTACTATGTCCATGACTAGACCCTAGATTTGAAGATTGACACATAAATCCTCATTGCACCCAAGCACTTGAATATGATTGAATCAAAGGAATAAAGTTCTTTGCTGCAGTTACTCTCCATGCTCAATCTCTCCATCACCAAATTTGGCATGAGGTTGTGATAGGCACTTGGAGTCCGCATGGCATTATATAAGATTTGGTCCTAGATTTAGAAGAATATAGAAAGGAGGGATAGTTCTTCTTGGTATTTTCCCTCTACTTTGGGTCCAAACAATGTACTCTAGTTTTTCATCCGTCATGTAGATTGTCTATCATTTCCCATTTTCAAAAATTTCAGCAAACTGACCCGTACATGTCTTCGATAATCGCTTCAATGAGAGGCATGGTTATCTTGATTTTAGCAATTTCTCCTTCAAAACTGAAAGGTGTTTGTGTTTTATGCATATTTACACTGGGGCTTTCTTTATCACTCATAAATTTTTCTACAAGTTTAGTTTGTTGATTTCGATTGGGACTTCTTTGGACAAAAGAATTTTCTCAGCTTACTGTAGATGCACTATAAATAATACCACTTTGAGTTATTAGTTTTGTCTTTGTTTGGACTGGCCTTTCTTAGCCATGGTGTTGGTATTGTCCTGTCCCCTTAGGAGTATTTCCAGGGCTTTTCCTAACAAAGACTATCTCGTTTGGTTTCTCTTGGAAGTTTCTGGTTCCTTTTTCTCCTAAGGTCATATTGCCTATGGATCTCCATTATGGCATTTTCAAATCCCAATTAGTAATCTTCAAAACTCTAGTTTTTTCTGATTGAGGAAAAAGAAACCTTGTTCTTCTTCAAAGGGGACAAACATCACCCTCATTATCGTAACTCATCAAGTTTACATGTTTTTTCTCACTATTTAGTATCTCTTCCTCTTCATCTACATAATTGTCTTGGAAAAGAGGCTTTATTGTTGGTTATTGTCTTTGGTCTGCTTTTGAGGGCCTCTCTGGGTTTGGATTCCTATTTATGTTTTAGGGATTTTCTCGTTTTCCTAGGAGGTACTCTTTCATTTAATTTATCCTTTCCATAATTCACTCCTATGGTTCTAACTAGGTATTCAATATTGGCATCATATGAGGAGGTTGAGGGCATGATTTCATATTTGTGTTACTCTTTTCTGACTCATCCTAGCCCTTCTTTCAACAGGTTGCTTCTAAACTAATAGCTCCTATTTTCATTTCTTCTAAATTCAAGAGGTCTCTCTCTCAATTGGTATTTCATGTCCTGATCAAAGCCTGTGAAATTTCACTAGTGCTAGCTATGGGGGTTTCATGGAGGGAGAAATTTTACACACTATTGAACCTAAGGCAATAGCCCTGGACATTTCCCGTATTTATCTGATTGTTATATTCTCGAGAGGATTTGGAGAGGGTTATTCTAATTTCCCACTCTGAAACAGAATGCTTGCAAAGGGAAGCAAGATCATGTATGTTGTTAGGAGTCAAGATTTTGAACCATTTTTGGCTTCTCCACCTAATTTTTGGGTAAATATTCTCATATCATATGGTCTCTTATTCTAATTCCATGTAGTCAAAGGCATCATTCATCTTATCTACATGTTTTTGTGTAGTGGTAGATCTAAACTCTCCGGAAAAGGCGACTTCGGATTGGTATTCATTTGGTAAAGGCACCATAGGTTGTGGGTACTAGGGGAACATACTATGCTCCCACATAGAGCTAATGGAATCCACATATCTATAAGAGGAGGGTTTGGGAGAGAGGGTAGTGAAGATAGGTTTGCACACAGTGGTATGAGGGTGTGGTGGAAGAGCTCTGAGTGTGCCAAACCGATTCTCGAGTAGACTTGGGATGGAAAGAGCTAAAGTGATGGAGAAGTCAAAAGTCGAGGAGCGGAAGGAGGCTTCTACTAGAACTCGCTACAAATCTATGGGCTCAAGGTCGCTTGGTCAATCCCACTTTGTGACTTGGTTCTAAAAGGTTCCTTGTATGGTGCCAACAACCGGGGATCTGCAAGGTTGTAAAGATGTTCACGATAGAACTTTCTTATGAATGGCCCGATAGTAGTCGAATCTTCGCTTTGAAGTTTTCCACAAAGTTTTTTAACAACTATAGAGGATTTGGGTCCGGATGAGATCCGTACCTGAATTGTGAGGCCGACAAACTCAAAATATAGAAATGAAAGTTTAGACCGTTTTCAAGGCCGGCCTCTCTTAGTGTTTATAACCACAAGATAGACTAGATTTTAAACTTCAGTTTTAATTACACAATCCTAGGGAAGTCTAACGAAACTAGTAAAGTAGTAGATTCACTAGAGGCTAGTGGAGTCGCCAAGTGGATGTTTTTGTTGTTTTAAGGATAGTGTATTTATGGTCCACCACCAATAATCCATAAAAAAAAACAATCTAGGGATGTTTTAGGTTTTCTTGAAATTCCTTTATGTAGCCCTATGGCTATGAGTGTCTTCCACAGTCATCATTTTCAGATGGTGAGACAATTAGATTCCACCATGGCTAACAATGCTTGAGTTATCTATGATTTGATAAGGGTTTTTAAAGTTATAAGGAGTACTTAGATTGTCACTAACTCATAAAGATTCTCATTTTTATTTCAAGTTATGTTAGCTATGAGTTGCAGATAAATCATGATATTGCTGAACAAGGGTTTCTGGAGTCCCAGGGATACTTAGATTGTCACTGACTCGTAAGGTCCCACCGCATCGCCATTATGTTAGTGTCTCGTGATTTTATTATATTGGCACCAAATGCACGTAGTAACATCGACCAATATTTGCATTCCTAGGACCTAGCCTTCCCGGGACTGCAGAGCCTTCTCATTGTGTGCAAAGGATGTGAACTTGTTTGCTTTTAAGGTTTGATTTAGGCTAGTTGTTTAAGTGTAGGGTTTGGTTGTTTGTTTTAAGGTAAGATGGGTCATGAGAATATATGGATGAGAAATATTCAAGTCATTGGGCCATGGAGTCTATAAAATTCATGGAAATCTCAACAATGAATCGTGGCATCACAGGGAAAATCTAGCATAGTCAATGGATTCTCGGTAAGATTCAGGTGAAAATGAGATGAACATCAAGTTTGTGAACAAAGTAGGTGACACCAAGGATCCAAAAATACTCTTAACAAGAAGTGACCAACACTATTTAACATAAATAAGTAACTATAAGACAGGAAAACCAAGAATCCCCTTGATTCAACCTAAGAAAACAAGCATTTTGGATAAAACAATTCAATGAACTATAGAAGACGAGAAACTCATTTAACTTCTAGTGATTTCACCTTCAAGTTTAGAAAAAATTTAAGATAAACATATAACTTTAATCAAGGAAGAGGGAACCCAACATCATTAATCATATTCATAAAGATATTTGAAACACAAGCATAGACAAGGTACTTATCGAAACATAACCTCTGGGCAAACCTAAATAATGGTACGTCAAAGAAAGACCAAGAACAATGTTTTAGTGATATCAAACAAGCAAGGCTAACCATAAACATTCATATTCTGTTATATTGAACCATTCATGAGAGAAACAAGCTTGGGTGGGTCTAGAGAGCAATTAAGTGGCTCCTGTCGTGACTCTAGCGTAGGAAAACATAAAGCAAGAAGAAGAACAAATAGAGCTAAGGTGCCTTTGAAGAATATTTATTAGTCTAAAATATTTTCCTACCAACATAAAGACGAAACATACGATACCAAGAAAAAAATAACTCAATAGAATCATCAGCACCATTAACCAAGCTCAGAGATCCTACAAGCAAGCCTTCTCCATCAACAAGAAAAACAAGCCATTCACAAGCTCCACAATACCAATTTCCTCTTCAAGCTCCAAACCATATATTTCTCTCAAGAGTCATCAAATGCCAACGTTTTACAATAAGCACCTCATGCTCTATTTATCTAGCAAAGAGGCAAAAAACCCTAAATAGGCTTTGAAAATATCAAATCATCCATTAATGTCATTAATGCCCAAGAGACCATGCAAGGCCCAAGGCAAAAATATCTTATGAAATAAATTCCAAAATAACTCCTAGCACTCATGATTGTTGATTTTCTCAAAAAAATTAAAATATGATTTTTCAATTAATGAGTATCTTTGTTGACTTTTGGCTAAAAACGCACGCTGAGGTCCAAAAGCATGTCATTTTCAGAGGTAAAAATGGGTCCATCTGCAAAACAAGTTTTCAGTGACCTTCCCAAGGTCGGATTGGTTTGATGGCCCCAGTTGGAAATATTACTAAGTCCCTTTCAAAAATACCCTTTCTTTCTTATTGAGCTCTTGTAACCTATCCAAAGGAATCTCCCAAAATTTTCAGCGTAATAAGCCCAAATGATAGAAAGGTGAAAAATGAGGTGTTTTTAGCTTTTTAGGTCAAATGCCCAAATGCTCTAAAACCTTGTGAGCATACTTCATTAGGACATGAGGACTCCAAAACAAAAATTTCTCCTCCTAAGATCTCTGATATGAAAGCTGTAGCGCTGGGGTGATTTAGAGTCTTCAACAGAAACTGCACTGGTCAAAAATTCCTCACCTGGTGGATGTCTTCCTCATGGAGTTTGAGAAGTTGGAGAAGCTTCACCAAGAATCCAAGGTTTTCTTGGTATTTTTCCTTTGAGTGTTGACTAAAGAGGGTCTTTTGAGTTTGGCACAAGCAAGTTTGTTTTTCAAGGCATAGTGTTTGGTCATTTTCTTGAGGTCAAGGTCCTCTTCACCTTCTTTCAAGGTTGTGCCCATCTTTGTAAATTAAATCACAACATATCATCCCATGCCAAGGATCATTTCTGAATATTTAATCTCTATATTCTTTCTTTGAATTAGTATAAGTATTATCTTCTTTTATCCCTCTTGCCACTTGTTGTTTGAATATATCAAATTCATGTTCTACCTCAAGTGCTGATTTTTCCCTCTTCCTTTCATTCTCCTTTGCCTTTATCTTTTTTTCCTTCACCTAATAGGAGTGGAAGCAATGGCCCCCTTTCTAGAGGTCGTAAACACATGGCTCTTCTCCTCTGTGGGTATGCCAAGGAAAAGGTTCAGAATGGCTCATTTTTTGGTGTCTCTTCTGGTTGTCTCTATTTGTTCTCATATAGTTCTTTTTCATAACTGACTGCTCCTTCTTTACCTTCTTCATCATTATTATATTCACTGCTGGTCACTAATTTGTGCCTCTTATCTTGTTCCTCGGTATTTAGAGCTACTTCACGCCATTATTTCAGACCTCATTTACTTCTGCTAGTCTCTTGATTTTCTTATCATTTTCAGACTCATGACTATTGTCATGACAACAGACTATTTTCACCCTCTTTCAATTTTCTGATAGTCATCATCTTCATTTTTGGTTTTCCTTTTATCTTTCCTCATCTCTCATGACTTGGCACCCTCATCGCTTTGACTCTGCCTTCAGCTCATCGTCATCGTTGTCCTTAGGATTATCTTCGCCATATTTGCCTCATTTGTGCCTATGTTAGTCTTTCTTCCTCCTTTGTCTTCATCTAGTTCACAGAGTTTCTTTTCTTCATCACTTACCTTCTTTCATCATCATCCACTCCATGTATTTCTATTCATATTGTTTATCTTGTTCATTACCGTTTTGATCCATTCTTAATCATTAACTTTCATTGTCTTCACTGCTTATTACTCCCTCCTATGTTTTCTACAATTCTTCCTTGTTAATTAACCCATCATCATCCTCATCCTCATTTTGGCTTGACTTGTTCATTTTCACTTCCTTCTTCATCTCAGATGCACTGAGAAGATGGGGAAGTAGGAGGTTTTCTTGAGGTGAGGATACTTGTGTAGATAATGAAGCATGGTCAATAGAAGTGATGGAGGAGTAGAGGGGGCATGAGATGACAGTGGTTGGGTCATGATGGGGCTATGGGCTTCAGGATTACTGCTATGAACACCTCCCAAGGCCTTTTCTGATGATGTAGCACTCACTATCTCGATCAAGGAGTGGTGGAACAAACTACGTATTCGTTGGGAAATTAACTCCCTCCTTCTCGGATAACAAAGATATCTTGTCATACTCACACTGAATAGGTAAAATGAAGCATCTTTGAGACCTGGTTGAAATGTATGACCAAGCCTAACATGGTAGAGGAGTCGTGGAATACTCCCTTCATATGTGAAGTATTTCAGCATGACCTCAATATACAGCAGTATACCAATCTTTAGCAAGTGTGAGAAAGTGAAAATGGTTTTGCAGCCCTCAGACGTAGGTTTGATAAATGCTCATGAATATTTACATGTCCAATTTTTCTTCTTTAACTTACTTTTACCAACATCGTATAATTGTAGCACTAGAAAGAAGATCTATTGATAGTTCAAAATCTAATTTTATGTTTGACTATTTGTTATGTAGGTTAAGAATGAACAACCTTGTGAGCTCAGTGATTTTGTACTGTTTGACTTTTTCACAAAATTGAAAGTGACTCCTACATGAAAATACAAGAAAATCATGGGGGAGGAATTAATCTCCACTCGCACGGGGCCTGAAACCTATTAAACTTCCACCTCTGTGTTTTGGCCCTCTTAGGGATTTGACCTCCTTCAATGCTCATACTTCCTTCTTTCCATACAGATTAGTGAAGCTGGGAATAACTTTAGTTGCTTTAGAAATCCTGAGATAGGATGAATGAAATGAAAAATGGTGAAAGGAAATTCTTTGCAAGTGAGTGAGATGAAGGTGTGGGTTTATGATTGATTTTTCTTTTGAGCTTGAGGTGAGGTAACCTTGAACTCCACTTAATAACTATCATATCCTCTTAACCAGAATTTGAATGAGACACTGTAGGCTAATACATAATTAGTTTGGAGGCACTAGGTTTGATCATTTTCCCTTTAACCATTAATTGGCATTCACTGAGGAGGGGGGAAAATTTCCACTTACCAATTTTTTGACTATTTTGTAGGTTCTCGTGCTGTACTTTGAGGGTTTTGGCTTTGAGGAACAAAGGAAGAGGGTTTGGTCTACACAACACCGCCCGTGTGGAGACCTGTCTGTCACAGGCGGGCTGCACTAGCCTTATGCAAAGCTGGTTACCTGACTGAATACGATAGGCGTAACTCATCAGTCGGGTCTCTCTAGGCGTAGCACTCGCATGGGTTTAAGATTCGGTCCTTCAGCGAGCTCTGGCCTTCCAGGAGATGCCCGTGTGTTCCTGGTTGAGTTCCTCCTGAGATGGCAACACAGACAATGCCTTACTTTATCGGGAAACTGGCACAACCCTACAATGTTTTAACCCATCAATGTTTTTACCTATTTTCTGATTTTATTCTTTGTGTAGGTGGCTAAAAGACCATGGTCCTTTCTCCTAACTCATTTCCTTTTTGTTTTACGTATTACGATGGATTTTGACCTTACCATTTAGCTGTTTGTCTTCTGTTTACATGTTTTGCTTGAGTGTTTCATGGATTCATTATGTTTTATTTTATCTGTTTTTCACACCACTTCCTTTCTGTCAATATGCTATGAAATCCTAAGAACTTCTAACCACTTTGATCTCTAGAGCATGATAAATCCATTTTTTTACAAGCACTATAGCTTTCATAATCATGTATGTCATTCCTTTGTTATAGCCACTTCTTGATTTTAGGCATGTATGTCATACCGATTTTTCCTCCTTTGATGTTTCTTGTTTTCTTCTCGACACTTTCTACCACATAACAAGAACTGCTTCATTGGTTTTTCATCTGAAACTCAACTCTGTTCATTCTTGGCACTGAGGGTACGATGAAAACAAGGCTTGACTCATTCACATCAGATACCTTTGCATTCCTTTGATGCAAGCAAAAATTTTCTGTGCAAAACCCTGTAGTTTTAAATAAATGTTTCTTTCAAACTTTTTGTCATCATGGAGGTCTTTCATCTTCATTTAAATTCTTTCATCTTTCCAAACTTAGGTTTTTGGGCTGTTAGAGAAGGATTAATTAGTGTTTTCTTTCAAGTTCTCTATATCCCTTTAATTTCATTTCATTTCATCTGCCTAATTTCAATCTTTTCCCCTTTCACTATGTAATGTCTCAAATCCTAAACTTTAAGAAGAATAAGTTGTATAATGGTATTGTTAAGATGAATACTAAAAATATATACAAGAAGCACATAGACATCATTTTAGCTATGTTGCCAACCTCCAGACTTTGTTTCATAACTAAAAAGTAGAAAAGGGTATTTTATGCCCTAAAAGAGAGTTTAAATACATAAAATAAGTATGGAAATCAGATGGAGGATATAGCTAGGCCAGAGGGACCTATTCTCCGAATTTAATCTCAAATCCAGACAGCTCAGATGATGTTAAAAACTCCTCCTTTCCACCAGGTTATGAAAATATCTGATTTCTAAGACTACTAAATGTGAATTTTAACACAATGAGAGCGACTCTCATGAGTGGTTTCTAACATAAATGAAGGCAGATTAGTCCATGATATTTACAGTTTAATAAAATATCAATAAATGGAGATTTAATACTTATACAAGAGAGGAAACAAACACCCGACAAGGGTTTCCAAGAAATGCATAATAACAAGTAAGACTATAAGAAGGTAAGACAGACTTCAGTATACATGACTGAATATGACATTAAATAGCTGAAAAATATGAACATAGTCCTAGCCCTTCTTAGAAATCTTGAGGGAAAGAGCACCTCCTCCTCAAAGACAAGCATAAACTAGTAAGTGCAACTTTGTCAGTCACGCTCAAAGATCACATGGGAAGCCAAGACACGATTGAAGGAATGTGAATGGATGGCCCCAAGAAAAATACTGAATGTCAACCCCTCCTCTCGATCCCTTAAGCAAGTTTGATCCAATAGTGATGAATTCTCGCACAATTTTGTACTAAGAAGAAAATGAACTCCACTAAACAACAAAGCATGAAAGTGGTCCACACCCTAAAAATATCTCAATACATGAATGATCTCCCTTTTCTCTTGATTCTATGCCTTCTATTTCCCTTATTTCCACGTTCTGCTGATAAGATCTCTTCACAGTTTCCTCTTCAAACTGCTTGCCCCAGCTTCTGCCTTCCTCCCTCATATCATGATGACTTCGATCAAATAACATACCCAATGCATCTTTTCATGTTAGATATCTTCAATCTAGTTTAAGAGGTCTTTAGGCTGATCCTTGTTCACATTGAGCTAGTGTACTTGAGTATTTTTCCTCTCAAGAGTCATTGTTGACTTTGTCAAACTTGACTATGTCTCCATCTAAAATGGCCTGGTTCACACTTGGCAAAACCAGCTCCTATAAGGATCTCTAATAAGGTGAATTTATTCACATTTTATTGTTCATGGGCCTCCAACCCATTATTCCTCTCCTAGGTGAAAGGTATGGTACCTGAAGATTCAATTCTGTTTATGAAAAATTTGGAATACATGCTAAATTCTCCCCTCCCAAAATGTTGCTTTTCCTCAAGAAATGCAAGGATAGATCAAGAGCACCATCTTCTCCCGTACGCCACAACCCTGAGACAGGAATCCTCTCCAAGGATCATGTTGTATCATCAATATCTCAAGTTGCCCCTCCCAAGTGTGCAACACCATTAGAAAACATCCCAAATAGATAACACTCGTGACAATGAAACATCCATGGAAGCTAAATGAAGTTGGTCGCTTAGGTCCTCGTGAAGCATGAGGGTTGATGAGGAGATTGATTCATCATCCATTTGAATCTCTCCTCCTAAGCTTATCAACCAAACAATGAGTCACCTTCAGATGAACCATGAAGAATTCCTTCCAACTGAGTCATGTAAAGAGCAGTCAAGATTATACATTTGACTGGGGAGTCAAAATGCACATCTCCTATAAAGAGCGCTCCACTCATGATATATGGGGCTGCTGCTGATATATAGCTGAAATATACAGTCTTCAAGGAAGACATTGCCACCCCCATCAAATCCAACACCCATGAGGTTCTCACCTTAAACCTCCAAATTGAATCCTCTGGCTTGAAGGCAGATAGAATGGAAACCAAGTAATCTACCCACCTAGTTTTCTAAAATATGCAGCATGTGTGACGTAATAAATCATATTTTACTGGGGCCTCTTCAACCTTGTGCCACTCCTCCAATGGTGCCCATAATCTAATGCTTTAGCAAGATAATATGGAAGCATAAACACATGAAAATATGAGGTAGAAACATAGTCCCAAACATGAAACAACAGCAGGCATTCTTAATACCTCAATACATGCAATAAGTGGTCTTTTTCAGCTTACCTGTTTTGGAGTGCCAATATTTGGCTTGCATAAAAATGAAACATGAAAGCGATAATTTGTGCATTCCCCCACAATTTATGAAACAGAATGGGCTATCATAAACGTTAAAGGCCTCAAGTATAACACAGAGTGCACATGCAGCAATATGACCTCTTCTTGTATGGATACTGCCAGATATAGGTAAAGGGAAGGTGTAAACACAAAAAAAAATTTACCTCCCCATCATGTACTTCGCTCATTGCTTCAAATGGCTCAAGTGAAAATTTTCCCTTGCTACTATGAGTAGGGTGCATAGCTGAAACTTTTCTTCATCTTCTGGTCAAAGCATCTCTCCATGCTGAGGCCACACACAGCCTTGGAGTAGGGCCACTATCAACTCAAAGCCCACCTTGACATATTGTGTCAAAGACTCTTCCCAGTCACAGCTCGTAGGTGTAGGAGATCCTCCCAAGATGGAGGTGTTGCTCCTTGCACTATGCTAGTGCCTTTCCCTTACTCCCGCAAAGATCCACAAAGTGAGAGAAATCTACCCTTGCTCTCTCCCAATCCTCCAAAGCAACAAATGACTTTGCCTTTCATCATACCTCCAGGCCATCATACAACTGATGCTGAAAACAAAATGACCATATCATCATAATGTATCCACACTCCTTGCTGCTCATGATGAAAGTATCCTCGCCAATCTTCCTTCCTCTTCTCACCCCATGGAAAAGGACATGTCATAGGTTGACCAAACTCTCTCAAGAGTGGCCAACGCAGCCTTGCTTTGTCGCCTAGTGCCATAGACTTGCAAGTGGTTTACAAGCCTTTTGGCTCCCATCCACATCCATTCAACTCATGATTGCCTCATCATTATGCATCTTGGTATTTCTCCAATGAGATCTACCATCCTCACAAACAGCTTCTTTTCTTGCCTCTCTAAAGTGCTAAAAGGCATCTCCTTGAAGATCTCTTGTAGAAGATCTTATAGTTCACAATCACTGAATCCAGAAGATCCAAATGAAGAAGGAAAACCCCTCATCGCTATCTCTCGACAGCGCGTATACAATAATTCCTCCATGATGTACAAGTTGTTCCATATCCCGACTCAAGAATGATCATGACTCCCAAAAGATCACTAACTCAAGGGTTGAGTGCAACTCAACAAGGGTCCAAGAGATGATGGTTCATTTGTTTCCTTTGAACCACCTCGTCTTCTCGGGCCAAGCAAAGGCAATAGTCCCCGCTTCTACCCCCAAAGAACAATGTTTGATCATGGGCCATATGAAAACATATTTCATGTTTAACTTTAGAAAGATTTGCGTGAATAATTAATAGTGGAAATTTTCCCATACCTTGGTGGGATGTGGGAACCTCAGAGAGCCGCAGTTGGCTCCTCCCTCTAATGTAATGGTTGCCCCAACCGCCATGAGCCGCTTCCAAGGTCGTGGCCGCCGGTACTTGTCTCTTCCCCATGGTGTTGTGGACCCTCTCTCCTCTCGATCTCTCTTCATAAAAATTTATGATCACCTCTCTTGAGTGAACTCATAAAAGGAATTCAATCTTGTAGCATATGACTAACCCATCAAGCATTGGCTCTTCTCCAAGTGCAAATGCTAACTTCATTGTTTTCACTAATCGGGTGAAGCTCAAGAATGCCCAATATTTCTTGCCCAAGATCTAGCTATAGTTGACCATCAAATGTATACAATGGGAACCTATTGCCTCTCATCATTATTTTATTGCATGGTCTTCTTTCTTTCTGAAGGAATAACCCAGGGAAATCTAGGGTTTCTTTGAAAGCCCTAGGTCGGTACTTGTATTCTGCCAAATATCCACTTAAGATAATTGTTGCCTAATTGGCCTCCTTTATCTTCACCTCCTGGATATAATGTGAAGTGCATGCATATTTGCCTCTCAAAACCTAGAGGTTTCACCTGCAGCCTCCTCTTCTCCTCCTTGAAACCCTCTTGGAGTTTCAATGCATTTCTTCTCCTTTATTCTTAGATATAAAATGTATAATAGTGAGCCTATCCTCTCCAGACTTGACTCATTCCTCTTTACTCCTTTCATATCTTGATCTCACAAATGTGCTGTGAGATCATGTCAATACCATCAATGTTCCCAACCTGAAACTATGCAATGAATAAGTTGTATAATTTGTCTTTTATGATGAATAAGCTAAAATATACATAAGAAGCACATAGAAATCATTTTTAGCTACAAAAGAAGAATTGCACTGCTTCATAATCCTGGTGTGGAAAGGGGTATTTTATGCCCTAAAAATGGTGTTTTCAGAAATAAGCATAAAAATAAGTAGGGAAAATGGATGGATATGATATCTTAGGTCATGAGGGAACAATTCTCCAAATTTCAGCTCAAAAAAATGTTTCTAGCTATGTTAAACAACTCCTCCTTTCCCGACTAGGCTAGAAAACACTGATTTCCCATGACTTTACGAAATGTAAATTTCTGTACAGTTGAGAAAGTTAGTAATTCTATAGGGTTTTTTGTATAAAATGAAGAAATAGGTCTGATATACAACTTATATTAATCAAACAGTGAAAATGGAGATTTAACTACTTATACAATAGAACAAAACACTGCAAGGGTTTCCAAGAAATGCACAAATAACAAGTACATTCAGAACAGTCTTAGTTATTGCATTCAGATATACATGAATATATGAAATAGTTGAAAATATAAAAATATGAATTCAGCCTCCTCTTAGAACTCCCAGAGGGAAAAGAGCACCTCCTCCACAAAGACAAATATAAAATCAAAGGGTGCCTTGCTTACCGTCGCCCCGCATCAAGGACACAGCTTTCTAAAGGATAATGTGCCGTGGCCGAATGTGAATGGATGGCCCCAAGCCAAATACTGAAATGAAGCTCTAATCCTTCCCTTGATCCCTTAAGCAAGTTGGGATCCAAAGAGAGGATGGAATTCCCGCACGGAATTTTTCAGACTAACTAAAGGCAAAGAATTCCAACCTAAACAATTAAGCATGAAAAAGTGGTCTCAAGACAAAAATATCTCGAATACATGAATGATCTCCCTTTGATTCTATGCCTTTTATCTGAGCCTCACCCCTGACCCCACACTGCTGAGGGTGACTTCAGCTCCTCTTCAACCGTGCCGCCCACTGCTTCCCTCCTCTGTGGGTGCGATACACTGCTCAAGACCCACCTCCAATGCCTTTTTTTCACATTAGAGACTTCTCAATCTATTGTTGATGTGTTCAGGCTAATCCCCTTGTTCACATTTGCCTAGTTTACTTGAGTATTTCTTCCTCCTCAAGAATGGTTGTTGACTTAGTCAAACTTGACTAATCTCCATCGAAAATTTCCTCGTTCACACTTGGAAGTAAACCGCCTCTCTAAGGTGATCTTTTTCAAAACCAGGAGGTAACTCCTCAAATCAATGTGTATTAGTCAAGAATGCACATGGATTTATACATGGAGGTGAGGCTATTGGGACTCATCTCCCAATGACTCTTGGCCTCTCCTTATTTCCTAATATTAATTAATATGCAATATTAAATATGCAGCACCCATCCATGTAGATTAGGTGTCAACATTCCCCCTTTAATCCGAAGGATGGTGAGTCCAAGCATCGATCTGAAATTTCTAAACTTTTCTCTTCCAGTGCTTTCAGAAGATGTCGCAGCTGTTTGTTTGTGGAACAACGATGTAGATGGATGGTTTTGGCCCGAACATGATGTCGACTAGATGGTGCCTTGTATTGATGTGGCTTGTTCGATCATGAACTTTGGGTTCTTGCACAACTTTATTGCGTAAGTGTTGGTCGATCATGAGTGGAGTGGAATACATTTGTTTCATCTGCAAATCTTCCAGGATTTTCCGGAGCCACACAATTTCTTTTGTTGCTTCAGTTGCTGCCACATATTCTGCCTCGGTCGTGGAATCTGCTGGAACTGACTGTTTGCGTGATCTCCATGAGACAGCTCCTGATCCAAGACTCATGGTGTAACCTGTAGTAGACACCCCTGTTTCTTTGTCGCCATCAAAGTCTAAATCAGAGTATCCGATCAAGCTGAAGTTGCCTACCTGTGTATATTTAAGTCCAAAGTCTTGAGTCCCCTTCAAGTACCTTAGCACTCTTTTTGCAGCAGACCAATGTCCTTCACAAGGTTTTTGCATGAACCTTGAGAGGATTCCAACAGCAAATGAAATGTCAGGTCTGGTGGTGGTCAGATAGATAAGACTTCCTACAAGCCGTCTATACTTAGTTGCATCCTCAAATTCCTTCCCTTCAATAGATGTGAGCTTCAAGTTTTGTTCCATTGGAGTGCTTAAGGGATTACAGTCATCCATGCCAAATTTGTTCAAGAGATCTCCAATGTACTTCTTCTGAGAAAGAAATATGAATTTAGGATGTTGAATTACTTCAATACCCAAATAGTAATGAACATGACCCAAATCAGTCATTTCAAAACCTTTCTTCAAATCTTTCTTCATGGATGCAATATAGCTCTCATTGTTTCCTATTATCAAAAGATCATCTACATATACCACAAGATATACAACTGTTTTTCCAACTTTCTTAACAAACAAAGTTGCATCATCAAGATCAAAATGTTTGAAATCAAGTTTCAGAAGATGCTCGGTCAACTTCTCATACCAGGCTCGTGGTGCTTGCTTGAGGCCATACAAGGATTTTACAAGTTTGCAAACTTTGTGTTCTTGACCTTTTATCACAAATCCTTCTGGCTGGGACATATAAACTTTCTCCTTTAGATCTCCATTCAAGAAGGCTGTTTTTACATCCATCTGATGGAATTTCCATCCATTCTGAGATGTTAAGGCAAAGAGAGTCCGGATGGTGGTCCATTTTGTTGTGGGAGCAAAAGTTTCTTCATAATCGACTCCTTCTTTCTGTGCGAATCCTTTTGCCACAAGCCTGGCCTTGTGCTTGTCAAGTGAGCCATCTGCTTTGTACTTGTTCTTGTAGACCCACTTACAACCAATTGGTTTCGTTCCCAAAGGCGGATCAACCAGCTTCCAAGTGCCATTCTTTATCAAGGCATCATACTCCTTCTGCATCGCTTATTTCCATTCATCATGAGAAGCGGCTTCTTTGAAGGAAGTTGGTTCATGATCTGTAGACAAACTCAATTCACAGTTATAAGCAATATCCATATCAATAGGAGAATCAGAATTATCTACATCACCTTCGATTTTTTGAGTGGAACTTCTTGTTCCTATTTTTCCAACCTCATCAGGATGAACATTCTCCAGTGTCTTTGTCAGCCATTTGGGAGGACCTTTCTGAGATGGCCCAGGCTGGTCATTTGACTGAGTTGGGATTGATTCAAGATTCAATATCCCAATTCTGTCAATCACATCATCCAATGTGTCATCCGTGGTTGTTTCTTCATGTGGGGGAGAGAGTGCTTCAGGACATGATTCCACAGTTTGATTCAATATCGGAATCCCCCCTTCAAGATGTGGAATCACATTATCAAATTCTTGAAAGGACTTTGCATGTGTGAATCTATCCAGGCGATCAAGTTGCCGCTCAACAACCTTGTCACTCTTGGAAGATTCAAGAAATATGACATCTCTTGCTATCACAAACTTCTTATTTGCTTCATCATAGAGACGATATCCTTTGGAGGTATTGGAGTACCCCAAGAAGATACATTTTCCGCTTCTAGCACCAAGTTTGTTCCTTTGACCCTTGGGTATCAAGGCATAACAGGTGGACCCAAAGACCCTGAAATGCTTTACCGAAGGAATGTGGCCATGCCACATTTCAAAAGGAGTTTTGTTTCTAATTGAACTTCAAGGACACCTATTCTTTATGTAAACAACACATAGAACTGCATCAGCCCAAAACATCAATTTTACATTCTTGAAAAATAACATGGAGCAGACCATATTTAAAATAGTTCTTTTCATTCTTTCAGCTACACCGTTCTGTTGTGGATTATATGGCACAGTTGTTTGATGTTTGATTCCATGTTGACGAAGATAATTTTCAAATTCGTTTGAAGTGTATTCTTTTCCATTATCAGTACGTAGAGAGCTAATATGTGTTTGTGCATCATTTTCAATCCATGCATGAAAATTCTTGAAAGTTTGAAAAGCATCAGACTTATTCTTTAGTAAGTAAATCCAACACATTCTGGTGTAGTCATCAATAAATTTCATCATGTATTTGTTTCCATTTGCAGAAGAAATAGGCATAGGGCCACATAAATCTAAATGAACAAGTTCAAGTTTCCTATGTGCTCTTGAGTGTGAATCATGAAATGGTTGTTTGCTATGCTTTCCTAGAATACAAGCATCACATTCCTTAGGTTTTCTAGGAATTGTAGGCAGTCCATCAACACCATTTTTCTTCAACAAACAAAGGTTGTCATAGTTTAAGTGTCCAAATCTAGCATGCCATAAAAGACTTGATGGAAATGTACCTTCATCATGATGTGAACTGAATGCAAAGTTTTGAGCATGAGCAGATGAACCTTTCAGCTTCAAGAGTCTCCCTTCTTCTATTCCCTCCATGACAAGTGAGTGATCCGATGCTTTTCTGACCTCTGCCTTGCCATCAAACAAGTGAATTGAGTGTCCTTGCTGCCGGATTTCAACCAGGGACAACAAGTTTCTCTTCAACTCAGGGAGGTATAGAACCTCATGTAGGATATGATCAGGAAGACCAGGCAGTTTAAGCCTGACTGTGCCAAGCCCTGATGGCTTGAGTTTGGATTTATCTGCGAAATATACTGCTCCATCAACTTTGTCAGTGAATTCTTCAAAAAAATCTTTTCTAAATGTCATGTGACATGTTGCTCCCGAATCTAGCAACCAATCATCTCTCCATGAAGTAAATGAAACATCAAATAGGTTTTCAGTTACTCCATTGTTACAATGTGCTAGAACAGAATGAGCTGATTCAGCTGGTTTACCTTTGTCTTTGTCATTAGTTTTACCTCTGTCTTGATTTGTTTGCTGCTGAGCTTTAGATTGTCTGCCCCCTTTTCTTTGAAGTTTCTTCTTCATCTTCTGTCTTCTCTTCCTTTGGATGGACCTGAAGCATGTCTCTTTTCTCTTTGTGCCATGTAGACAGCCTCTTTAGAAGATGAAGGGACTGTCATCTTCTTTTGAAGGAGGAGAGAAAAAAAACTTTGCTGGAAAAATCTTCTGAAGAGGAAAAATTTTTGCTATAAAAACTTTCAACTCTTGAAATCTGCTCAATTAAAGGGGCAACAACTCTTGCTGGAAAAAATACTTTGAGTTAAAAAAAACTCTTTCTAAAGACTAAATTTAAAAAACACAAGCTCTTTTGCTAAAAACTGAATTCTGCACCAAAAAAAAAAAAAAAAAAAAAAAAAAAAAAAAAAAAAATTGTGTTTGAAAAAGAATTGTATTTAAAGTATGGTTGGGGGGGGGGTATATGAGTGGGGAAGCGGTTGGAATATAATGGTTCTTATGACAGTCGAGAACGTATGTTATGAAGGGCACAGCTATTATATGACACAGTTATTATATGGAGAGAACGTGTGTTATGAAGGGTAGGGACGGCCAAAAGGCCATGGGGAGACTGCTGTAGATTGCTGTAGGTTAAGAGACTACGCGTGAGGGAAAAGTGAAGAGCGGGAGTAGGATGATAAGGGAGTGTAGACAGTGTGACAGCGTTTGAAATAGTGGTAGCGTTGTAAACAGCGTGCACAGAGCGCTATGATACCACGATGACAGGCCTATGATACCACGACTGACAGAGTTGCGTATTGAAATAACAAACTGAATATATGGACAGAGTTGCGTATTGTAATAACAAACTGAATATATGGAAAACGTTGTAACAGTGATCTATTATAACATATGATATAACAGTGATATATAAATGGATCCCAAACCATCCGGAGTCGAGGGCAGCAGTATGCAGCCGACTGCGTTTTATATACAAAGACAGGAGGGCGCTGGAGATGTATGCCGTGTGGGAGGGCGTGGCGTTAATAAGAAGCTGTCTCTTCAGGCGATGTGCGTATTGGAATGGAGGGGCGGTGTTGCATAAGTGAATGGAGCGTATTGAATGAATAATCGAAGGGCGTAGGTATGGAATGGAGGGCGCAGTTGAATGGGGAGTGTAGGTGAGGGAGAAGTGAGGAACGTAGGGAGAGAGCTGAGGGAATGGAGTGAGGGAAGTGGGTGAGTCGATGGAGAATGGAGGAGGCCAAAAGGCCGTTACAATTTTTTTTTTTGAAATGGAATCTTGCAGAATGACAGAGCCTGCAATTTGCAGAATGACAGAGGAGCCTGCAGTCTTCAGGAGCTGCAGGAGCTAGAGCTACAAATGTCAGGGCTATATAGAGAAAAAAAATGCAGAATAACAGTCTAGAAATTAAGAGCAGCAGAAAACTATTAATAAAATTGACTGAGCAAAGGAGAGGGAGTTACACCACAGGCAGAAATGCCAATAGTGGAGCTGGCTCTGATACCATGTCAAACCAGGAGGTAACTCCTCAAAATCAGAATGTGTATTAGCTAAAGAATGCACATGGATTTATACATGGAGGTGAGGCTATTGGGATTCATCTCCCAATGACTCTTGGTCTTCCTTATTTCCTAATATTAATTAATATACAATATTAAATATGCACACCCATCCATAGGATTAGGTGTCAACAGATTCTTCCCTTGCTAAGGTGGAATTTATTCATATTTTATTTTTCATGGACCTCCTTACCCATTTATTCCTCTCCTAGGTGAAATTAGCAAAATATAATATTCCAATTTGCTTATGTGCAAATTTTGGAATATTACAATTTATGATTTCTAAAAATCTTCAATTCATGCTTGGTTGTGCTAGTGTGCCTCTGTCCTTGTGATTTGATGCATTGATCTTTTCTTGGCATACTATTGGCCCAATCAGTGCCTAGAAACCCTGATTTTTCTTGAACATAGGTTGCTTCCTCTTCCATTTGCTTGAGTATATCTTCTAATTAGGAGTATGCCTCTTACCTTACCTATTCTTTGTTGATAGTCACCTTCACACTCCTGCAGAAATGTCAAAAATGAATAGTTGTCCTTTGTAGAATTTGAACTTGATAAGGAGGTCTTCCTTAGAGATCTTTCTAATATATTTTGGACAAATAGGTATTGACCTTCGTTCACATCTGATTCAGCTTCTAGCACATGAAGAGCAATGATTTAGAACACCAAAGATAACCCTACAACCTATGAAACCCTAGTGACCTAATGGGAGGCTCTTTTGACTTGGTCTTTGACTGAAAGCTTGACTTGGGGTCTTCAAGTATGAAAAACAGAGTTTTTGACAAATTGATGTATTGAAGATCAAAAATCCAATGTACTTGATTCAACTAAAGAGCCCACAAAGATAGTTTTGAGATCATCAATGCTTGAGGCCTTTGGTGAATGTTGGGCCTTAGTTTTGGTCTTATTTTGCTCAAAGAAACTTATTTATCCATCTATTTTCCATCCATTTTCCATTCATTTATTCCATTTTGACATATATTTGATATCTATTCAGGTATTTAATTTTAATTTTTCAAATTCTAAAGTTTTTATGAAAGTTTGATTTTTAGTGCAAAATTGGCTAATTCAGAAATTCTCGTAATAGCTATATGGTTGATATGGTTGCAGGACACTTGGGCACGAGTTGAATGCATGGATGGACAGCTTGGCAACTAGGACTAAGCCACCTATGCTTAGTTCGAACAAAACAAGCTTTATTAGGCCCATTTAGTTCTAGTCAATCATGACTAGTCATTCAGAAATCCCATAGAAATAGGGCAGTTTTGAGATTCTATGGGATTGACCATATTTCTTGGGATAAGAACAATGAATTCGACTTGGATAGGTGGATGAGAAGTAGATGGGTTTGTTTGAGTAAAAATAGATCAGTTTGTTCATGAGACTTCTTATTTAAAGCCAAAGCTTTGATGGCTTATGTATTAGGATTATTATTGACTTATATACTTTTATATTGTGACAATTTTGGATTGAGAAGTTAATTGGAAGACTTGTGCTGTTATCAATTTGCTGTTCAATGTTATGGATGTGTGACTGAAGTTAAGCTTCTGAGATCATTTATCAAGTGTGCAAGGCAAGGGTGGAAGGGCCCCCATTCCAAGCTAAGTACACTTTCTTGTAACTAGTTTTATTTCCTTGTAATTTGATGATTGTAGAACTGGTTTTCAAAGCTTTATTTCAGATTGTTTAATGATTCATGCACAGTGATTGATGTCATTATTTTATAACTTATTCATCACTTTATCAAGTTGGAAAAACAGATGTATCAAGTTGAGCATCCCTTCTATGAAAATGATGAATTAAAGTTGGTTTCTTTTGTTTGTGTGCAAGCAGTTTCTTGTTGAGATTTTTGATATTAAGATGAATAAATTATAATGGAACACTTTACATGTCTCTTAAGTTAAGAGCTTCTTTCATTCATAATTTATCCATCTTAAGTTCTTGGTTTTAATCTCTGATTCATTAAGTAATAATTGAGGTGAAAATGAATTTCTTGAGTCAAGAACCATTTCCATATTAATGCTCTTTTTAAAACTAATTGAGTTGGAGTTGTAGAATATATTACTTTCAGCATATCTTTCAAGGTTGATTATATCTGATCTTCACATATAGTGATCTTGCCTCAAAGCATAAACAACCCGGATTGATAATAAATATTGTGTTAGTTTAGGAACATAAATTAGCTCAACATTTTGGCGCCGTTGCCGGGGAGGCAAATATCGGCATAGTCAATAGAGAGAAAAAAAAAAAAAAAAAAAAACACAAAAACAGTAGTTACATTTTTTAGTTATGTTTCTTTATGCCTAGACATAGAGGTCCTCATGGTAGATTTATTAAAAACCCCCCACAAATAGAGATAGGATCATCAAACACCCCAGTTACTGGTAATCCAATCATTGAGGAATTGGCAGAAAAACAAAGAAGTGGACAAAGATTGACTTTGATTGAGAGACAAACTTTGTTAGCTTGGGAAGCAAAGCAAAAACAATCTTCAACTTCTGGAAAACAAAAAGAAATTATCAAAGGAAAACAATCTTTATTTCCATCCATAAATCCTCTTATCTTCGACCAACCCGAAACTCCACTTAAAATTGAAACAAATCAACCAATGGCAGAAGAAGGACATGGATCTGTTATTCTCACTCCTGAACAACGAGCTCAATATGAAAGACAACAAGCAGAATTGAGAAGAAAAAGAGAAGAGGATGCAAAACAAGAAAATGATAGAAAAATGGAAAATGATCAGAAAAGACAAGAAGATGAAACTACCTTTGGCTTTCCAATAATTGACACAAGTGCAATATTAGGAGAAGAAGTGAAAATGAAAAATATTCCACCTTTTGTATTGCCAAATTTTTATGGAATGTCAACAGAAGATCCTGATTCATTTATGTTTGAATTTGATATTCTATGTAGAACATATGGATATACTGATGACATCCATAAACTTCGTCTTTTCCCTGCAACATTAAAAGCAACAGCCTTGAAATGGTTTATGGGTTTAGGAGAACATACAATAGCTTCTTGGGATGATATGAGATCAGTCTTCCTTAAAAAATATCAAGCTTATTGCAGATCTAGAGATTCAAAGGAAGATATTTTTAGAATGACACAACAAGAAGATGAAAGTCTAGAAGAATATTTGAAAAGATTTTTGTATAATCTACAGAAATCTAAACAACATTCTCTAAATCAAGAAACCATTCGAACAATCTTTCTCAAGGGTATAAGGGATGAATATCTTGACATTTTGAATGTGATGGGTAAAGGAGATATCTCAAACCTACCATTCGAAGAAATTGTTGACTTATGTCAAAAATATTCTAGAGGAAGAGCAAAAACAGGAAGAAGAGAAGTAAGTTCAAAAGCAGCAAAGTCAGCTGCAGGAGGGATAACACGAGCCGAAATAGGAAGTTTATTGGAAAATTTCAAAACAGATCTTTTAAGTACATTAGGGACACAAGTAGATGTGCTAAAGACAAATAAGAGGAAAGAAGAACAAGACCAAGCTTTAGCAATCTTTTGTCCCAAATGTAGAAACAAACATCCATTAAGAGAATGTCCTTTGGATAGTGTTAAGAGTATTCAGGTTTGTGGTCTTTGTACAGAAAAACATTCCACAGAAAATTGACTAAAATTGAAAGAATTACAAATGAATTCAATGGAAGAAGTGCCAGGAATGGAAGGTTTTTATTATGTAGCACCACGAAGACCATGGCAACCTAGAATGCCTCAACAAAATCAGCAACAATTCCCTCAACAAAATTACCTTTATCCATCTCAAAATCCTTGGACAACTCCAATGCCATGGCAAGCTTGGTCTCCACAACAATATCCACAACAACCTGCACAAGGTTGGAGAGGATATGGTTATGGAAACCAGCCACCTCAACAATACCAGCAACAATATCAACAGCCATTCACATATCCGCAATATCCTCAATCCATACCATTTCAAAAACAACATTCTGCATATCCACAATCCATTCCATATCCGCAGCAGAATCCCCCACCGTTGTTGACCCAACCACAACAGTTGCAGCTACCCACAAATCAACCCAGACCAACTCAATTACCAGCACAACCAATTGCAAATCCAAATAATAAGGTGGAAAAAGCTGCATATACTGTAGAGGAAACAACATGTTTTCCCACATATTCAATTCTTCCTCTTAATGAAGTCCATCTAAGGTCTGGAAAAGTGCTTAAAAAGGATTCTCCTCCAATCATAGAAGAACCAACCGAACAAGGAGAATCACCTGAAACATCACAAACTAAGATACAAATTCAGAAAGAAACAAACATTACAACTCAAACACCACCTTATCCTGAAAGGTTAGTGGAACAACAAAAAGAAATAACCCTTACTGAATTTGATATTTTAGATGAGTTAAAAAATGCTTATGTGAAAATTCCTTTGTTAAAGGCAATTAAAGAAATACCAATATATGCTAAAACAATAAAGGAAATGTGCATTAAGAAAAATCAGAGAAAGAAGAAGGATCCTACTACAATCCAAGTCATTGGTAAACTAGCAAGTCTCATGTCTACAGAAAACAAAATAGAAAAATATATTGATCCTGGTATCCCTATGGTTACTATATCAATAAATAATTTTTCAGTGCCAAACACATTAATAGACTTGGGAGTAGCTATAAATGTAATGACAATGGAGACCATGAAAACTTTGCATTTGAACAACATTAGATCAACCTCTACAATCTTAGAATTGGCAGACAGATCTAAAGTTGTTCCTGAAGGAATATTGGAAGATATAATAGTCTCTTTGGATTCATGGGAGTATCCCGTTGACTTCCTTATTCTGCAACCAAAATCAAATTTGGGAGGACATCCTCTAATTTTAGGCAGACCATGGTTAGCTACCGCTGATGCCTTTATAGGATGCAGATCAGGAAGCATGATTATTTCACATGGAGAAGAAAGGAAACATATTGCTCTTTATTCACCTACACAGTCAACTTCTTTAGAATCAATACTTGAAGCTCAAGAAAAACAGCAAACTAAATCAGTTTTAAGTATAAATAAATTCTTTGATCTAAGAGAAGAAGAAGGGAATGAAGACTTAATGGATCTTTTCATTTCAGAACCAAGTATTTCAGAGCAACTTAGAGAAATGCAATATGAAGCTGCAAATAACCTTTTGAACCAAAGTTTTCAGGAAACCTGTACTATTCAAACTTTGAGAAATTCTTTTATAGACATCTTTCCTGTAAACACAATCTCCAATCCAATAATAAAAACAATTGAGGTAAGTCCTGGAAAACATTTAAACATTGGAAATGAGTTGCAATCAGAACAAGAACAAGAGGTAATTGCATTATTACAGAAATATTCAAAAGCTTTTGCCCGGGATTATACTGACATGCAAGGAATCCATCCTAACACATGTGTCCACCACATCTATACAGATGAACAAATTAAACCTGTAAGACAACCTCAAAGACGAATGAATCCTATGATGAAAGAAATAGTGAAAGATGAATTGCAAAAATTGTTAAATGTTGGATTCATCTATCCTATTTCAGATAGTCAATGGGTTTCTCCACTGGTTATTGTTCCAAAGAAAAATGGAAAGTGGAGGATATGTGTGGATTATCGAGAACTAAACAAAGCTACACTCAAAGATCATTTTCCTCTACCATTTATTGATCAAGTGTTAGACTCATTGGCTGGAAAGAAATTCTTCTCTTTCTTAGATGGGTTTAGCGGGTACAACCAGCTTAGAATAGCAACAGAAGACCAAGACAAGACAACATTTACTTGCCCATGGGGAACCTATGCATATAATGTTTTGCCATTCGGTTTATGTAATGCACCTGCAACTTTTCAACGAGCAGTGCTTGCAATTTTTGCTGATCTAATCCATGAATGTGTAGAGGTTTACATGGATGACTTTATAGTTTATGGAAACACATATAATGATTGCTTAAATAATCTTGAGAAAGTGTTGAAACGATGCATTGAAACAAATTTGTCATTAAGCAATGAGAAATGCTATATAATGTTGACAGAAGGAATAGTTCTGGGACACCATATTTCTTCTTCAGGAATTAAAGTGGATCCAACAAAAATCCAAGTCCTAGTAACCTTAATGCCTCCTACAACACAGAAAGAGGTAAGAAGTTTCTTAGGCTATGCAGGCTATTATAGACGATTCATTGAAAACTTCAGTAAAATAGCCCAACCTCTGTTTAAATTACTAGCAAAAGATATTGAATTTCACTGGACAAATGACTGTCAAAATGCATTTCAAATTCTAAAAGAAAAATTATCAGTTGCACCCATTCTCCGTGGACCAAATTGGTCTTTGCCATTTCATATATCAACCGATGCATCTGATACCGCAATAGGTGCCTCCCTTGGACAGAAAGAGAACTTGTTCAATTATGCAATATACTTTATAAGCAAGAATCTAACACCTGCAGAGTTGAACTATACAGTCACCGAGAAAGAAATGTTAGCCGTTATACATGCAGTAAACAAATTCAGACATTATATAATAGGATATCAAGTTTTCATTCATACAGATCATTCAGCAATCAAATATTTGATGAATAAACCTATAACCAATGGAAGAGTAACAAGATGGTTACTATTACTGCAAGAGTTTAATATCACAATACAAGATCGGCCAGGCAAGGAAAATCAAGTAGTTGACTTTCTGTCCCGCATACATTCACCCAATGATCCAAATCCAGTTGCAGATAACTTTCCCGATGAACATTTGTTTGCTATCACGGTAAAAACACCATGGTTTGCAGACATGGCAAACTATTTATCTTCTGGAAAGTTACCAAACCAATTCACTAAAAAGCAAAGACACAAAATTATTAAAGAAAGTTCCAGATATAGTTGGGTAAATGGTGATTTATTTTATACTGGTTCAGATTTGATAATTAGAAAATGTGTGCGAGAAGATGAAATATTAGATATTCTAAAGGCATGTCACGATGAACCATGTGGTGGCCATTTTGCAGATAAACGAACAGCATATAAGGTGTTGCAACTGGGCTACTACTGGCCATCCATCTTCCAAGACTCTAAGAAATATGTCAAGCAATGTGACAGTTGCCAAAGAACAGGGAGACCAATAACAAGAGATGAGATGCCGCTGAAGCCACAAGTCCTCATAGAACCATTTGAGCAATGGGCGCTTGACTTTGTTGGACCCATCAATCCATCATCAAATGGAAACAAGTACATCTTAGTATGTACAGATTATGTAACCAAGTGGGCAGAGGCTAAAGCAGTGAATAGAGCAACAGAAGATATAGTGGTCAACTTTCTTTTTAAAGAAATCTTTGTCAGATATGGAGTACCTAGACAAATTGTAACAGATCAAGGAACACAATTTACATCAAAACTGGTACGAGATCTAACAGAGAAGTACAAGATCAAACACATAACATCTACACCATATCATCCTCAAGCAAATGGGTAGGTTGAATCAACAAATAAAGTCCTAGAGAATATCATGACAAAAACAGTAAAGCTGAACAGAAAAGATTGGTCTGAAAAATTACAAGATGCACTATGGGCCTATAGAATTACATGGAAGAATACAACTGGTTTTAGTCCATACCAGTTAGTATATGGAAAAGAGGCCTTATTTCCTATAGAGTTTCAGATACAAACATACAGACTAGCAGTTGAATTAGGACTAGACCTGACAGAAGCACAACAGCAGCGGATCATGGAACTGAATCAGTTAGATGAGCATCGTCAACAAGCCATAGAACATACTACATTGGTGCAACAACAAAGAATGAAGTGGCAAGACAGATATATCAAGACAAAGACATTTCGCAAGGGAGATTGGGCATTACTTTTTGACTCCAAGTTCAAAGATTTCAAAGCAAAGTTCACAACACACTGGCTAGGCCCATATGAAATTGATGAAGTCTTCGACAATGGAGCAGTAAAGATCAAGACAATTGACCAGGATTCCACCTCCTTTATAGTGAATGGACATAGGCTCAAAGTTTACAATAGGCCTATCAGTAAAGAAGCATTTATGAAACAACTGACAGAAGATACAGAACTGGAAGTCATGGCACACCAAGTTCAGCCATCTTCCAGTCCTGTAGTTGAATAAAATAAAAATAAAAAAAAATAAAAAAATAAAAAAATAAAAATAAAAAAATAAAAAAAAAACATAAAAAATAATAATTTGTTTGCTAGTGAAAACCAGGCAACTGGCACTATGCAAACATGAATTCATAGGGGAAAATCAAGGCAACTTGGACTCTATGAATTCCTTTTCTTGTTCTACTGTTCTCACATAATTTCAATACAGGTACTCTCCATCAACAATTGACTTGAGGACAAGTCATATCTTAAGAAAGGGGGAGACTTGTATTAGATCTTTAGCTGAAAAGCTGAAGTATAGAAGAAACTTGTATTGTCAACAGAGAGACCTGAAAGAAGAAATCAATACAGAGGGACCTGAGAGACCTGCCAATGTCAAAACAACATGTGCATATTATGTAAGCAGTGCAGAGGGACCTGAAACAAAGAATCATTACAAAGGGACCTGATTTTCAATTCAAGAACCAGAGCATGAAGGACAAGGAGCAGCAATAAAATTCACTTTTTGATTCATCGACAAAATCTGACTTCATTCCACCTGTACAAACATCATCCAGGAAAGTATATGTATAGTCATTTTGTGCTTGAAATTCAAATTTTTCTTAGGAATTTTTAGTTTTTGTTAAGTTAAAGTTAGTACCTGAGGATATTCAATATTCCTATACATATCCTATATTCATAATTCCCTATACATATCCTATCTTCATAATATCCTATACATATTCCATTTCATTCATATACACATTTCTCATACATATTCCCTATAAACCTAAATATTTTTCTTGAGCAAAAGACCAAGCTAGGACAACTCTTTCCACCTGCATACATAAATCAAGCATTAGTATGGTGATGATTTTAAAAATGACCTAAGATGGTCATTTTAAAAATCATAAAGATATGCATAAAAAGAAAAACAAATAATGCGCTATACAAAGACTATATACCATAAGTATAAATGAGGAATGCGAATTGAACGCAAAAGACATAAGGTTAATACGCATAAGAGGTAAGGTCAATGGCATATAATCAATGCGCATATGGTATAATCATAGGCAAAGGTATAAGGCGCATAGTTGGAACATAATGGTTATGACATAGTTGACAGGTTTGACATAATGATAATGGCATATACAACGTAGGAGAATCATTGCACGGAAGGACACGGCGGAAGTAATCAGTTCATGCAGAAGGTAGTGATGATACGGGTGTATCATTCAAAGTGAAATGCGTTGGTGCATATCATAGCACACGACGATGGGAAATAAACGTGCACGGTGGTGACAATACAGCGTGATAATTCAACCATAGCGTGCACGGTGGTGTGATAAAACAGCCATGTCATTCAAACATAACGTGCGCAGGTGGTGGTGTACGTATATAGTTTAAACATTAAACAAGGCAGTGGTATCCTCATGACACAGTCTGTCGACTGGTCAAAGAGGACAACCATACCAACCACACATAATAACGCCATCAGACACGGTACAACCATGAACTCGGTCCATTCATGACTTTCAACCTCATTCCTCATTGCCAGAGCTCAGAAGGAAGGCGTTTTGAAACAAAACATTGATATGAAGAAAAGAGAAGGCGGTTGATTAATCTGGAGAGAAGAGAAGGCGGTTGAAGCAGCGGAATAGTGAAATCGCTCCGGGGAAAGCAAGAAGGCAAATTTAAGGTAAGAAATTGCTCCGGATTCGACGATCAGAGATCACAGATTTCCAGGATTGAGTCAGGTAACAGTGGAGTTCATTAACACTCAGCGATTATGGAATATTGTTTGACATTAATTTGTGATCCTGTGTTTTGACACCAGCTCAGTTAACCGAAACAGTAGGGATTTGGAGCACCGATTACATTCCACGCGTTTTGTTGACAGTCAGGTAATTTCAAAACCCGTGATTATCTCCAGATCGACAGCACTTAAGGTTTGATGATAGAGTGTGATGCGCAGCATCGTGAGGAAAATCCGTTGCATGAGTAACAAGTTTTAAGTGAAGTAGTATGGCGGAGGGTTGTTGAATTGCGCACTAAGCCGTGATCTATGCGCACCAATGTTTTCACAAACAGTTAGCGTGTAAACTAAAAAACGCCATAAAACATTTTGTTGCCACTGCGTTTTGTTTTGTTTTGACAGTCAGGGATCAAATGCTTAAAGGTCACATTGAATTATGGATGAAAAATAGAGTCGGGTTCGATGAAGACGTGTTGAGGCCGAAAGCTTGTTGCATAATTGCATTTTCATGATAAGTCTGCATGCAATTTTGTTTAACACCTTTGCTTAAACCCAAACAGTGCGAAAAATTTCATATTAGGCCGAGAGCACTCTTTGATTTTTCTTATTTTTTTTATATATATACACAAGTAAATCATGATTGTGTGGTTTGTGATACTGTGTGTATTTAATAAAAAAAAAAACAGAGATCAGTGTATTAACAGAGTATACAGGTGTTGCTTGTATTCGACAGGGAATTCAGAAGAGTGCTATTGAAAGGAAATATATCAGAGGTTAAAAGTGCAGAGTTGAGTTGAGTCAGAAGAAGAAGGTAAGCTTCTTTGCTTACTGAATTTCATTTTAAAAAAAAAAAAAAAATAGTCATAATTTTTATTAAAATGAAGTTAGTAACAACAGAAGCCTACATTGATTGGTTTACAGAAACAATGGCAAACAGGGTAGAGCCAAAATTTCAAATAGAAAGCTGGGGAAAAGAGACCATAGAAAAACTCTATCAGGCAGGAATGATAGGCTTCCTACAGAAATTTAATGGCCATTCTGAGGAGATAACCAAAGATTTTATAAAGAATTTCAATCAGGACCAAACTCGAATAGGAGAAATCATTGTTCCAATAACCCAAGAATACTTGTCCAAAGCCTTAGATTTGCCAATGTTAGGAGAGAAGTATTACAAAGGGCTACACTTCAAGGAGAAAGCATGGACTTTCTTCCTTGAGAAAAACCGGAAGGGAACATTTGATAGGACAAAAGGTATACCCAGGGAATGGTTTAATGAGCCATGGAGAGAATTGGTCTTGATTATTCAAAAGTTTTTAACTTGTGACCGAGGAGATAGTGTTGCCCATTTATATCATGTTAAACTTCTACAGCACATCAAGGGGGAAGATAGGATTAATTTACCTTATTTCCTATATAAAAGCCTCTTAAAAATGATTGAAACAACAAGACATGAAAACAGGCTTAAGGCAGGACAAATGTATCATCAAGGATTGATTAAAATCCTAGTTGAATATCAAGTAAGATTGCAGGGCATAGTGTGGAGAGAATTCATGGTTAAAAATCATTTTACTGAACAGATTACAGAGGTGTAAGAGAAAACAGAGCAGGAAAGTAGGGGAGTGATGAATTCACCCGTGTATCCTAGAACAAGAGCCAAACAGCAAAATAATATGGCTATGGATTATGAAATATCTGTGATGTCTATTCCCAAAAGATTTACAAACAAAAGTCCCATCAATTTAGACAGGGACGAAGAAACATATTTTCCAAGACCACAAGAAGAAAATAACATTCCACAAGAAGAATTTGATAGGGATTCTGCCTATGATGATGAAGCAGCTGCATCATTAATGAAAACAACTCAGGATTTTGAAAAAGATGGGAAAATCAAGGATTTGACCGATCAATTAGAAATTAGTAAAATTTTTGAAAAACAGTTAGAAGAGGAGAACAAAGCAAACAGGAAAGAAAATGCTAAATTGATCAAAACAAATGAAAAATTGAAAGAAGACTTGGGGAAATTGAAAAGGAAGAATGATCTAATTTCTAAACAAGCATTTAAATGGTTGAAGGAAAAGAACATGTGGCAGGCCAAGTATGAGAAGCAGAAGGTTAAAGCAACTTTGTTTAAAGAACAACATGACACAGGTTTAGATTGTTTGGCAAGGGCAGCACAACAGGAAGCATCAACAGGTACAACATCTACTTCAGAAAGAAGAAGGTCAAAGAGGAACAGGCAAGCATGGGGACATGCTTGATGATAAGCAAGGGAGAGATGTTGGGCCTTAGTTTTGGTCTTATTTTTCTCAAAGAAACTTACTAATCCATCTATTTTCCATCCATTTTCCATTCATTTATTCCATTTTGACATATATTTGATATCTATTCAGGTATTTAATTTTAATTTTTTAAATTCTAAAGTTTTTATGAAAGTTTGGTTTTTAGTGCAAAATTGGCAGATTCAGAAATTCCCGTAATAGCTCTATGGTTGATGTGGTTGCAGGACACTTGGGCACAAATTGAATGCATGGATGGATAGCTTGGAAACTAGGACTAAGCCACCTATGCTTAGTTCGAACAGAACAAGCTTTATTAGGCCCATTTAGTTCTAGTCAATCATGACTAGTCATTCAGAAATCCCATAGAAATAGGGCAGTTTTGAGATTCTATGGGATTGACCATATTTCTTGGGATAAGAATAATGAATTCGACTTAGATAGGTGGATTAGAAGTAGATGGGTTTGTTTGAGTAAAAATAGATCAGTTTGTTCATGAGACTTCTTATTTAAAGCCAAAGCTTTGATGGCTTATGTATGAGGATTATTATTTGACTTATATACTTTTATATTGTGACAATTTTGGATTGAGAAGTTAATTTGAAGACTTGTGCTGTTATCAATTTGCTGTTCAAGGTTATGGATGTGTGACTGAAGTTAAGCTTCTGAGATCATTTATCAAGTGTGCAAGGCAAGGGTGGAAGGGCCCCCATTCCAAGCTAAGTACACTTTCTTGTAACTAGTTTTGTTTCCTTGTTGTAGAACTGGTTTTCAAAGCTTTATTTCAGATTGATTAATGATTTATGCATAGTGATTGATGTCATTAGTTTATAACTTATTCATCACTTTATCAAGTTGGAAAAACCGATGTATCAAGTTGAGCATCCCTTCTATGAAAATGATGAATTAAAGTTGGTTTCTTTTGTTGTGTGCAAGCAATTTCTTATTGAGATTTTTGATATTAAGATGAATAAATTATAATGGAACACTTTACATGTCTCTTAAGTTAAGAGCTTCTTTCATTTCATAATTTATCCATCTTAAAGTTCTTGGTTTTTAATCTCTGATTCATTAAGTGGTAATTGAGGTTGAAATGAATTTCTTGAGTCAAGAACCATTTCAATATTATTCCTCCTTTTAAACTAATTGAGTTGGAGTTGTAAAATGTATTACTTTTAGCATATCATTGACTATGTCTCCATCTAAAATGTCCTTGTTCACACTTGGAAGTGTAAAACTAGCTCCTAAGGTGATCTCTTCCCTTAATAAGGTGGAATTTATTCATATTTTATTGTTCACGAGCCTCCTAACCCATTTCTTCCACTCCTAGGTTAAAGTAGAAAAATCTGATATTCCAATTTGCTTATGTGCAAATTTCGGAATATTACAATTTATAATTTCTAAAAAATCTTCAATTCATGCTTGGTTGTGTTGGTGTGCCTCTATCCATGTGTTTTGTCGCTTTGATCTCTGCTTGGCACATTGCTGGTCTAATGAGTTCTAGAAACCCTGATTTTTCTTGACATAGGCTGCTTCCTCTTCCATTTGCTAGAGTATATCTCTAATGAGGGGCAGGCCTCTTACCTTACCTATTTTTTCTGCTGATAACCACCTTGACACTCCTGCAGAAATGTCAAAATGAACAGTTGTCCTGTGCAGAATTTGTACTTGATTAAGGAAACCTTTCTTGGAGACCTTTTTTATCTATCTTAGACAATCATGTGTTGACTTTCTTTCACATCTGATTTAGCTTCTTAGCACATGAAAAACAATGATTTAGAACACCAAAGATAACCCTACAACCTATGATACCCTAGTGAGCTAGTGGGAGGCTCTTTTGACTTGGTCTTTGACTGAAAGCTTGGTTTGGGGTCTTCAAGTATGAAAACAAAGTTTTTGATAATTTGATGTATTGAAGATCGAAAATCCAATATAGTTGATTTATCTAAAGAGCCTACAGAGATAGTTTTGAGACAATCAATGCTTGAGGCATTTGGTGAATATGGGAAAGAGTAGGTTGTTTGGTAATCTTAGAGGGCAACTGGAGAGGTGAGGTAAAGGAAAAACAGAGTGTTGTGGTCATGGGTGAGAAAATAGGATCAATATGAGTGGTATTGAGCCCATGAGGGGTCATTTAGGAATGGTAGGCTAATCAGGGAATGTCAGAGTAGTGAAATAGTGAAAAAATTATCTTAAGGATAATGAAGGCAGTGAGATTTCTAAAACTCACAATATTCATGAATGTTGTATTTAGAAATCTAGGACAAGCATTTAGTCATCTACAAAATAACAAAAATTACTGATGACTAATAGTGGCTTCACTTGGGGAGGGCAGCGCCTTTTTCAGGAGGTGTCCAGAACTTCAGATATCAAATCTCTTAGTTTATGAAGACCATTACCTCATCCATTGGGAAGATTATTTTTCTTTCATTTGCTGATATTTCCCTTGAAGTTATGATCTCAAGAATCTGAGAAATATGATTACTTCAACGTCATCTCTACCTATCCAGTTTACTTTGCTTAGCATTTTTTCTTCCTTAGGTGCACTTGGACTGGCAAACCCTTGACATTCTTTTCTTTTGAAATAAAAAACAAACTATCTACTTGTACCCTTATCTCTTCCAAGAGTTTAGATTATGCTAGTGAACTCTTTTCATTCTCTACCTAGACTATTTGACTGTCAAGATTAAGTTGTATGACAGACCTCATTCTCTAAGCTATTGACATGAAATTGAAAACATGATTGAACCAGGTTTAGGAAATATGATTCACCATGGGTTGTAGAATTGGGACAAGCTGCACACAGACATTATTTTTGTATAAACAAAACTAGAAATATGAAGGATGTGATTGATCATTTGTTAAGCCTCCCTGTGTTTCTCTTTGGTTCAGATTTGAGTATGTAGAACCAGTATCTTTTCTTCCTAATCTATTTCTACTAACAAGTCAAGTTTAGATGTTTTGACAAGTTCTCTTCACTAACCTATCAACAATAAATTGAAAACATGTTCAGCCATGATTAGGCTAGATGACTGAACAAGACTCCTTTTGAACAAGCAGTGGCATTTAGGCTTGCACACTTTCAGCATTACTATTTTTTGGGTATGGGGTTGTACCTTTTTTCTAATTTGCCCTCTTTTTCCATTTCTGTTTTTGAAATTTTTTGTTTTTTCTGATTTTTTCTCATACAATGTTATGTACAATGAATGAAGGTTTCAAACTAGGGGTTTTGACAGTAATAGTGCTTGGGTATCCTGTCATTGATAGGGTCCCCAAACAACTCTTTCTCATCCAACTCTTGCAAAAATAAAGCATTGTTATCCCTTCTTGAATGGATGATGGAATGATATATCCAAAAATTATGAAACTTGTTATGCTTTCCTTTGTACCTTCTCATTGATTCTTGCTCCCGAACTCTGTTTCTATCAAAGATCTTTCTCAGGTGAAAAAGGTATTCTTCATGAGTTTTAAAATAGACAATGATGTCATCAATGTATATCATGGTGAAGTAACTCAAATCAGGAACCATGGCTCTTTAGAAAGTAGCTTTTGCACTCCTTAACCCAGAAGGCATTTGATCACACATATAGATGCCCCAAGGTGCTTTGAAAGTGGATTTATGTTGATTATTTGGAAGTATCATTTCCGAATTGTAATCTGAAACACTATTAAGCAATGATATCTTGTTAGAAACTTATACCCCTTGCAGCATATGATTTGTCTTAGGAAAAGGGTATTTATTTTTTAGGAAGGTTTGATCTAGGTCTCTAAAGTCTACACATAGCCTATATCCCTTTGCTTTTTTTCTTAATGACACAACCTGCTCCAAAGATTTCTGGTTTTTCTTGAAAGCGATCATACTTTGAACAATGTTTGTGTCAAAAGGCTTCAAGCTCTCATCACCACATGTAAAGGCATATCTAAACTCTTTGCACAACCTATGTATTTCAGTTTTATGTGGGGTGGAAGAGTGATCCGAATGGAAAATGGCATCCACCCATAGTATTCATCTACCCATGTTATCCATCCACCCATGGTATTGTAAATGTCATCGACCCATGGTATTCATCCACCCATTGTATTTATTCACCCATGGTATTGTAAGTGACATATATCCATGATATTCATCCACCCATGGTATGTATCCACACATGGTATTCATTCACACATGGAATTTACCCATGGTATTATAAGTGGTATCTACCCATGGTATTGACCCATGGTTGTAAGTGGTATCTACCCATGGTATTGACCTATGTTTTTGACCCATGGTATCCACCTATGGTATCTACACATGGTATTGTAACTCAAAAAAGGCTATAAATAACAAGCCTCAGTTTGTAAAAGGATAGATTGTCCACCACAATGTAGCTTCTACAGTTCTTCTATGTTTTAATAAACAAGTTTCTTTGTGGTTTTATTTGTTGTGTGTTCTCTTTTTTCCTGGCTATCTAATTTTGCAAATCTTGTGAGATCCATTTCAAATTTTAGATCTTGGGGGCCTCTCCCCAAGGTCCGGATCAGTGGTATCAAATTCAGGTAACGAATCCATGGGAATGAGGGTTTGAAGCATATTTTAGTTTCAATGTTTTGCAACAATCTTCAGCAAACTCCATGAGTTTTTTGGGCAGCGAGTTTGCAGATCAGATATGAAAATTTTGGTGAAATATGTACAAAAAAAAAGACCATATATACATTCCTTGCAAAAAAATACTCAAATTAAAAAAAAAAAAAGGCCGAATTGGAGTTCGGATGAGGGAGATATCACTGATTCAAAATCAGCAATGTTGCGGCGAATTTTCTGACGACAATTCATGGACGGAAGATCTCCTATCATTTCTTGAAATTTTTAGTGGGAAATTTCAGATAAATGGTTATATATTTGTGCTCCCTTTCAAAAATCACCCGATTTCAAAAAAAAAATCGGTCGAATCAGAGTCCGGACGAGGGATTTATCGCTGATTTAAAATCAGCTATTTTTTTCAGAAATTTTGTGATGGCGGGACAATTTCAGCGCGAATCTGAGAGTCCTGGGTCTCCAGATATTGATTTCAAACAAAATATAAGATGCAGAATGATCATTCCATTTCCAAAAATAGGTTATAATAAATATTGTGAGTTATATTGACTGAGATATGCTCATTTTAAATTTGGAGCAGCATTCGGAGTGGGTTTCCTTTAGAGACGTGCCCTCCCACCCCGCTTTAGTAGGCACCTGCTTCACATTCATTAGTTTCAGCATAGCAGCTTTTGGCTTGGGTTATTTGGAGATGTTCCCTCCCACCCCAAGCTATGTAGGCACCTTCTACTTCATCAACAATCAGCATCACGGTTATGGGTCAACCGCATAAAATCCTTCTCATCGAAGTCCATTTGCTAGGCCGCACACTGTTAGTAACACAATTGGTCAGAAGAATTATAAGGTATCTCTATCCACGGATCTTCTTTTTTCATGGTTTTGGTTCATCCACAAACCCACACTTCATCAAAGTCCATTTTCTAGGCCGCACACTGTCAATATCACAGTTGGTCACAAGCATTACAGGGTATCTCTATCCTCGTATCTTCGTTCATCACTTTTTATGGGTTAACTACACAAAACCCTTCTCTTCAGTGGATCTTCATATTCAACAAAGGCTTCCTAGAAGGGAACTTCACACCATGGGGACCATTGCTTCTTAAGGAGGGAGGAATGATCCGAATGGAAAATGGCATCCACCCATTGTATTCATCTACCCATGTTATCCATCCACCCATGGTATTGTAAATGTCATCGACCCATGGTATTCATCCACGCATTGTATTTATTCACCCATGGTATTGTAAGTGACATCTATCCATGATATTCATCCACCCATAGTATGTATCCACACATGGTATTAATCCACACATGGAATTTACCCATGGTATTGTAAGTGGTATCTACCCATGGTATTGACCCATGGTTGTAAGTGGTATCTACCCATGGTTTTGACCCATGGTATCCACCTATGGTATCTACACATGGTATTATAACTCAAAAATGGCTATAAATAACAAGCATTAGTTTGTAAAAGGACATATTTTCCACCACAATGTAGCTTCTACAGTTATTCTCTATTTTAATAAACAAGTTTCTTTGTGGTTTTATTTGTTGTGTGTTCTTTTTTTTTCCTGGCAATCTAATTTTGCAGATCTTGTGAGATCCATTTCAACTTTTTAGATCTTGGGGGCCTCCCCCCAAGATTCGGATCACAGAGTTTTGGATAACCTAACCATCTTGGGTTTTTCTAGGCTACCTATGTTGTGTTCTTCTATGTCAGCCTCAGCAGCTACCACCTTAGGCTTCTTGACACCATCTTTGGCATCCAACAACTCTTCCAAAGTGACTGAACCTTTTGGTGATGAATTGTTTTTGTATTGCAAGGTCTTAAGATTCTTTTGATCCAGGTTCCTAGAAATTTTTTCCATATGAAAGTGTTTCAGCATTTTAATGTTGACAGAAGGGAATGGTTCTGTTTTTGATGTTTTTTCTTCATCTGAGAAACCTTGTTCAGATCCTAAGCTTAGTTTCAGTTTTTCAATTTTATCTTTAGTTTGAAGAAAATTAAGCTTAGCTTTTCCATCATGTTGTTGTTTCGGGCTATTATAACTTTGGCTGTTGAGTTCTTCATGCATTTTCTGCCTTGACTGTTGTGGTATGTCTATATTTGTCTCAATTTCACTTACCTACTCATCAATGTCCTCTTCAATACATAAAATGAATGAATCTAGACTAAATGGACGGAATAAAGAGGTGTGTTGTTTGGCCTTTCTTGGCTATTAACCATATACTTCATATGTGATTCTCGGTATAATATCCTTGTTTGGTTAAAAACAGGGATGGTATCATATGACATGTCTAGTTGAAGGTTCCCCTGAATTTTGGATCCCCAGGATCTAGATAAAAGCATGCCATACTTGGGGGGAATATCAGCCACTACTATGTCCATGACTAGACGCTTAGCAGGGATTTGTGCCAGATTGACACATAAATCCTTGATTAGACCCAAACACTTGACTCGGCTTGAATCAAAGGAATATAGGTCTTTGTAAGGTTTGGTTATTTCCAGGCCTAATATCTCTATCACCACCTTTGGCATGAGGTTGTGAGAGGCACCCGACTCCAGCATGGCATTATGTAAGATTTTGTCGTGTATGTTTAGGCTAACATAGAAATGAGGGATAGCTCCTTCTTGGAACTTTCCCTCTACTTTAGGTCCAAACAACAGCTCTGGTTTGTCATCATTCAAGTGTAGAGTGTCAGTATCATTTCCTATTTTCAAAACTTGGGACTCGTACATGTCTTGGGTAATTAGTTCAGTGAGAGGCATGGTTATCTTCATTTTAATAATTTATCCTTCAAAACTGAAAGGTGTTTGTGTTTTAGGAATATTTACATCAGTTTTATCAGCCATAAATTTTTCTACAAGTTTAGTTTGTTGATTTTGATTTGGGACTTTGGACAAAGGATTTTTCTCAGTGCCACTAGTAGATGCACTATGGCAGCTTGGGTCACCACTTTGCTGGCTAGTTTTTTCTTTGTTTGGATCAACTTTTTTAGCCATGGCGTTGGTACTATCTGATGTCCTCTTAGGAGCATTTTCAAGGGTTTCCTAACAGCACTGTCTATTTGGTTTCTTTTAGAATTTTCTTGGTTCCTTTTTATCCTATGGTCATATTGCCTATGGACTTCCATTATGACATTTTCAAATCCTAATTGGTAATCTTCAGAACCCTCATAGTTTGTTCCTTTTGATCTGAGGAAAAGAAACCTTGTTCTTCGTCAGTAAGAAAAACATCACCCTCATTATCAGAACCTATCATGTTTACATGGTTTTCCTCAGGTTCTTCAATATCTCTTCCCTCTTCATCTACATAATTGTCTTGGAAAGGAGGCCTAATTTTTCGGTCATTGTCTCTTGGTCTGTTTTGGGGAGGGTCTCTTCTGAAGTTTGGATTCCTATTTTTGTTTTGGGGATTTTTTTTTTTTTTTCCCTAGGAGGTACTCTTTCATTTAAGCTTATCCTTTCCATCATTCTCTCCATGGTTCTAACTAGGCTATCAATCTTGGCATCAGATGAGGAGGTTCAGGGAATGGTTTCATTTTTGTAAGTTACTCTCTTTTCTGATCTCATCCTAGCCCTATTTTTAATGAGGTTGGCTTCTGCACTAATAGCTCCTCTTTGCATTTCTTTTAAATTCAAGTAGTCTCTCTCTCTCAATTTGTATGTCATGTCTAGATCAAAGCCTTCAAGAAATTTCACTATTTCCAAGCCTTGTGGGGGTTTCATGTGAGGTGGGAGAGCATTGTACACACTATTGAACCTAGTGCAATATTCTTGGACACTTTCCCCGACATTTCTCTTCAGATTGTTATATTCTGAGAGGATTTGGAGAGGGTTATTCTTAATTTCCCACTTGTTTGTGAATGTTTGGTAAAGGGAAGGGAGATCATGTATGTTGTTAGGAGTCAAGCTTTTGAACCATTTTTTGGCTTCTCCTCCTAAGCTTTGGGCAAATATTCTCATCTTTATGGTCTATTATTCTAATTCCACGAAGTCAAAGGCATCATTCATCTTATCTACATGTTGTTGGGCAATGGTAGATTCAGCTCTAGAAAAGTGGGGAATTTTGGATTGGTAGTCATTTGGTAAAGGCACCAAAGGTTGTGGTAGTACTAGGGGGCATACCATGCTTCCATGATGGGAGCTAATGGAATCCAAGGAGGATTTACAAGAGGAGGGTTTGTGAGGGGAGGTGGGGGATGAAGAGGAGTGGTTTGCACAGTGGTAGTATGAGTGGGTGTGGTGGAAGTACTTCGACCAGCAAACTGATTCTGATCAGAATTGGGATGGAAAGAGATAAAGTGATGGAGAAGCTAAAATTCAGGAGGAGTGGAAAGAGAGGCTTCTCTACTAGAACTCTACTGCAAATCTATGGGCTCAAGGTCATTTTGGTCAATCCCACTTTGTGACTTGGTTCTAAAAAGGTTCCTTGTATGGTGCCAGTCAAACTAGAGATCTTGCAAGGCTGTAAGATGTTCAGGGATAGAACATGCTCTATGAATGGTCCTCACAGTAGTTGAATCTTAAGTTTTGTAAGTTTACCACAAAATATTTTCTAGGTCATCAACTATAGTAGGAGGATTTGGGTCCGGATGAGATCTGGTACTGATCCTTTGTGAAGCCAGATTTCAAACTCAAAATATAGAGAGGTTGAAAGTTTAGGACTGTTTTCGGAAGGCTGGCCTCTCTTATTGTTTGGTAAACTTACACAGTATGTGACTAGGCTTTTAAACTTCTCAGGCCTGATTTGACACAATCCTAGGGAAGTCTAACAAGAACTAGTGAAGTGGTAGGTCTACTGGAGGCTAGTGGAGTCGCCAGGTGGATGTTTTTTGCTATTTAAGGATATGTATTTATGGTCCACCACCAATAACTGAAAAAAAAACCAATCTAGGGATGTTTTTGGGGTTTTCTGAGTTCCTTTAGGTAACCCTAAAGGTTCTATGAGTGTCTTCCAGTTGAGTCATCATTTTGCTAGGATGGTGAGACAATTAGATTCCATTGTTTGGCTAACAGTTTGAGTTCTCTATGATTTGATAAGGGTTTCTAAAGTTCTAAGAAGTACTTAGATTGTCACTAACTCAGAAATATTCTCACCTTTATTGCCAGTTATGTTAGGCTATGAGTTGGTGATAAATCAATAGATACTATTTAACAAGAGTTTCTGGAGTCCTAAGGGATACTTAGATTGTCACTGACTCAGAAGGTCCCACCATGATCGCCATTATGTTAGTGTCCAGTGATTTGATAGATTGGTAGACCAAATGCACAGGGTAACATCATACCAATATTTGGAGTCCCTGGACCTAGCCTTCCTTGAATCAAAGAGGGCTCTCTCTATTGTGTGCAAAGGATGTGAACTTTTTTGCTTTTAAGGTTTGATTTTAGGCTAGTTGTTTAAGTGTAGGGTTTGCTTGTTTGTTTTGGTTGGGTAAGATGGTCAAGTAGAATATATGGAGTGAGTAAATATTCAATTCATTGGGCTATGGAGTCTATAAAATTCATGGAAAGATCAACAATGAATCAAGGTGCATCACAGGGAAAATCTAGCATAGTCAATGGATTCTCAAGGTTTGTGTGAAATGAGATGAACATCAAGTTTGTGAACAAAGTAGGGCAAAGGGAAATCAAGGATCCTTTGTAAAATACTTTAACAAGAAGGGACTTAAACACTATTTAACATAAATAGGCAATCATAAGACAGTGCAAACTAGTAACTCTTTGATTCAACTCAAGCAAATAAACATTTCAGAAAAACAATTCAGTGAACTATAGAAGGCGAGAAACACATTTAAATTCTAGTGATTTCACCTTCAAGGTTAGAAAACATTAAAGGTAAACATATAACTTTAATCAAGGAAGAGGGAACTCCTAAACATCATTTATCATAGCCATAAAGATCTTTGAAACAATTCTTCAAGCGTGTACAAAGGGTATGATCGAAACATAGCCTCTTTGGCAAACCTAAACAATGGTACTTCAAAGAGAGACCTAAAGAACAATGTTTTAGTGATATCAAACACGCAGGGCTAACCATAAAACATCTAGGATATCTACTATATTCAGCCATTCATGAGATGAACAATCTTGGGTGGGTCTAGAATGAAATTAAGGATTCTCTAAGCTGGCCTAGTAGAGGAAAACGTAAAGGCGGTGAAGAACAAACAGAGCTAAGGTGCCTTTGAAGAACATTTCTTAGTCTAAAATATTTATCCTACTGCAACATAGAAGGATGAAACACAATGATACACAAGAAAACAATAACTTAATAGTTAACCAAGCTTAGGGATCCTGCAAGCAAGCCTTCTCCATCAACAAGCAAAACAAGCCATTCACAAGCTCCACAACACCAATTTCCTCTTCAAGCTCCAAAAAACCATATATTGCTATCAAGAGTCATCAAATTCCAAAGCTTTAAAATAATTATCTCATGCTCTATTTATCTATAAAAGGAGGGAAAAAACCCTAAATAGGGTTTGAAAATATCAAAATCATCCATAAATGCCATTAATTCCCAAGAGACCATGCAAGGCCCAAGGCACAAAATATCTCATGAAATAAATGCCAAAATAACTCCTAGCAACTAAATTTGGAGTGATTTGCCTCAAGAAACATTAAAATATCATTTTGAAATTAATGAGTGTCTTTTTTTGAATTTTGGCCAAAAACGCACAGTGAGGTCTGAAAGCGCAGCGCCTTCACAAGGAGAAAATGGGTCCACTTGCAGCCAAGTTTTGGTGACCTTCCTAATGTCGGATTTCACTTCGTGATGGCCCGTTCAAAATCCTGCTGAGTCCTCTTTCTAAAATTACCCTTGGTTTTCTGATTGAGCTCTCGTAACCTTTCCAACAGGAAAATCTCCCCAAACTACTCTAGGCGCAGCGAAGGGCCTGAAAATGAGGCAGAAAGGTGAAAAATGAGTTGTGTTTTAGCCTTTTGAGGAGTCAAAAATGCTCCAAATGCTCTGAAATTTGGTGAGAATATTGTACTAGACATGAGGATTCTAAAAATGAAAATTTCCCCCTCTGAAGATGCCCGAGATGAAAGGATAGCGCCATGGGTGCTATGCTTAGAGGCCTCGAAATTCACAAAAATCCAAAATTTTTCAAAAATTCCTCAAATTTTCCATGGATGTCTTCCTCATGGGGTTTCAGAAGCCTGTAGAGAAGCTTCAGCCAAGAATCAAAGGCTTTATTGGTCTTTTTCCCTTTTAAGTGCTTGAATTTCAGTGAGGGCCTCTTTGAGCTTGGCAGAAGCAATTGTTTTTTTCAAGGCATAGTGCTTGGTCATTTTCTTTTGGAGGTCAAGGTCCCTCTTCACCTTCTTCATATGCTTGTGCTCATCTTTGTAATAATAAATAACGTATCGTGCCATGCCAAGGCTCCTTTCTAGATCTTTAATCTCTGCATTCTTGCTTTGAATTAGTATTTTATTGGCCCTCTTTTTATCCTCCTTGTCACTGTCAAGTTTAATGAGGTCAAATTCATGTTCTACCTCATGCTGATCTTCCCCTTCTTCCTTCATATTTCCTTTTCCTTTATCATTTTTTTTGTCTATCGGCCTAATAGGAGTGGAAGTCATGGCCCCTTACCTTTTAGAGGCAGCAAACACATGTCTTTCTCCTCTGTGGTATGCCAAGGGAAAATGTTCAATTTGGCTCATTTTGGTGTCCTCTTCATGGCTTTCCTCATCTGTCTCTATGTCTTCTTTTCCATCACCTAGACTGTTGCTTACCTCTTTACCTTCATCACTAGCCTCACTGCTGGCTTCTTCACTGATTTGTGCACTCTTATGTTGTTCTTCATTGTAGCTGCCTTCATCATTGTTGTGACCTTCATTTTGGCTGCCAGTCTCTTGATTTTATTTACTATTTTCATGACTGTCATGACTATTTTCATGACAGTCATGACTATCTTCAGCCTCTTCTTCATTTTCTACGTATTCATCATCTTCATTTTGGCTATCCTCTTTATCTTTTCCCTCATCTCTGTTTTGACTAAGAGCCTCACTGTTTTGACTGTATCTAGGGCTCTTACTGTCACTATTGTCCTTAGGATTATCTTCTGCTTCTTGATTACTTGCCTCATTTGTGCCCATGTTGTCTTCTTCCTCCTCATCTTCATCATCTTCAGTTTTATTTTTTCTTTCTTCATCACTTACCTCTTTTTCATCATCATCCACCTCCATGGATTTTGCTACATTGCTAATATCTTGTTCATTACTGTTTGACCCATTCCCACTGTCAACTTCTTCATTGTCTTCACTGTCATTTCCCTCCTCTGTTTCCATGTCTCCTGCCTCTTGTTGGCTCAACTCATCATCACCTCATCTTCATTTTTCCTTTACTGTTCATTGTCACTTCCTTCTTCATCTGATGCATCAGGAGAAGATGGGGAAGGGAGGTTTTCTTGAGGTGAGGATACTTGTGTAGATGATGAAGCATGGTCAGTAGGAGGTGATGAAGGAGTAGAGGGGGGAAGATGAGATGATGAGGGCAAGTTGGGTTGATGATGGGGCTGTGGGCTTGTGAATACTTCATTGGCTATGAACACCTCCCAAGGTATGCCTTTTTTCTCTAGCTGATGTAGCACCACTATCTTGATCAAGGAGTGGTTGAAAAAAATATGCATTTGATGGGAATAAATCCTCCTTCGAACAACAGAAGACATCTTGTCGATACCCCTATACAAGTAATAGGTAAAATGCATCTTGACCCTAGTGAAATGCATGAGAAGTCTAACATGGTAGGAGTAGAGTCTAGAATACCCCCCCTCATAGGTGAAGTATTTCATGATGACCCTCATTAAGGGTGCATACCTGTCCAGCAAGTGTGAGAAAGGGAAAATGGTTTTGCAGCCCTCCTTGTACCTAGGTTTGATAAATGGCTCATACTAGCTCATGTCCAACTTTGCTCTCTTGAACCAATTTTCACCAACATAAGGTATACCTGTAGGACTAGAAATAGCATCTGCTGATAGTTCAAAATCTACCCCTATAAGGCTTGACTGTTTTTTATGTAGGTTAAGAATGAACAACCTTGTGAGCTCTGGGTGATTTTTCACTTGTTTGAATTTTTCACAAAATTGAAAGCACCCTACATTTTGAAAACATGTGAGAATCATGGGGGAGGAAGTAATCTCCACTATGTCTTGGGGCTCAAACCTGTTAACCTTCCCACCCTTGTGCTTTGGCCTCTTAGGTACTTGACCTCCTTCACTGCTCATACTTCCTTCTTCTCCTGACATGGTGATTAGTGCAGCTTTCAAACAACCCTAGGACTTATTGTAAAACTTGATAGGATGAGTGAAATGGAAAAATGGTGAAAGGCAATTTTTTGCAAGTGAGTGAGATGAAGGTGTGGGTTTATGATTGATTTTATTTGAGCTTGGGGGAGGGCTAACTTGAACTAAATGCAAGAACTCTAATTGAAAATCCCCTTAAGTGATAATTTCTTGTTTGGAGGTCAAAACAGAGGGTTTACCATGATAACTTAGGTTTTTAGGCACTAGGGTTTGATAATTTTCCTTTAACCATTAATTCATGAATTTCACTTGAGGAGGGGGGAAAATGTCCACTTACCAATTTTTGACTCTTTTGCAGGTTCTTGAGAGCAGCTTGGAGGGGTCTTTTTGGCCTTTTGAGGGAAATTTTCAAGTGAAGAGGGTTTCAGGCCTAAGCGCAGCGCCTGCCCACGTGCAGGCCTATCGGGCTCCTGAGCTCAGCGTTGTACAAGTCGTGCAGGCTTGGCGGTCTCCTGGGCATAGCGCCGAGCAGAACAGGGCGAGTCGGGTCTCTCTAGGCGCAGCACTACATGGGTTTTGGGCGAGTCGGGTCCTTCTTCTGGGTGATTCGATTCCTCTAGGGCACAGCGCTACCCGCGTGCAGGCCTGTCGGGCTCCTCCTGAGCGCAGCACTGCACGATGCCCTGTCTGTCAGGAAAAATTGGGCGAACAGCTAGCGCCCACCTGTAAGCGCAGCTCGCTCAGCTGTAAGCGCAACGCGGTGTATTCTTAAACTGTGATTTCTCCTCTACGTATAGCGCCGAGTGCCATAGGCGTAGCGCCTGCTCTAAAGCATAGCGCCAAAGTAACCTTGCCCAAATTTCTCACTAAACTCGGAAAATTTCCTTTTGAAGGCTCTTTGCTCTTTTCAAATGAAAAATGAGATATGAGGAGAGAAAAATGGTTCTTTACCTTTAGGGAAAATAAATTAAACCCCAAAAACCCACTTTGCTAATGTTTTCAACCACTTGGTCACTTTCACTGATTTTCATTTTGAGCCTTTTGCAGTAGGTGGCTTACAAGCATTCAAGTGGTCCTTTCTCCTTTCTAACCATTTTCCTTTTTTGTTTTTCAGGTAGCTGACATGATGGATTTTGACCTCCTTTGACCAGTTTGTGTCATTATCACTCTGTTTACAGATGTTTTGCTTGAGTTTCATGATTCACTATGTTTTTTCTTGTTGATGCCTTTCAACCACTTTCAGCCAATAAGTGCCATGAAAACTTTGAAGTGACCTTATTGAACCACTTTGATCTCTGGAGAAGGCTAAATCCATTTTTTGACAAGCACTACAGCTTTCATAATCATGTATGCTATCTCCTTGTTAGGCCACCTCTAATTTTCAGGTGCCATGTCATACTGATTTTTCCCTCCTTTGATGTTTCTTGGTTTCTAACACTTTCAGCCACATAACAGTAAACTCATGCTCAGAATGGTTTTCTATCTTGAAACTCAACCCTATGTTTTCATTCCTTTGACAATTTGAGGGTAAATGACTGAAAATGAAGGCTTGACCATCTTCACACTTATATTCTTTGCATTCTTTCCCTTTGAGGAAGTGAAACATTTTATCTTGGAAAACCCTAGAAGTCACGAACAACAACTTCTTCGGACTCTCTTTCTGTTGTCATCATGGAGGCTCATCTTCTTCATTTCACCTTCTTTGCTTATCTTTCCAAAACCTTAGTTTTTAGGGTTGTTAGAGAAAAATCATTAGTGTTGTCTTCTAAGTTCTCTATAGCCCTTTCAAGTTCATTCATTTCTGTTCAGTTCACCTCACCTTTTTCCCTTCTTCATTTATAGTTTCTAAAAATCTTCAATTCATGCTTGGTTGTGCTGGTGTGCCTCTATCCATGTGATTTTCTACATTGGCTCTTTGCGTAACATTGATGGTCTAATCAGTCCTAGAAATCTTGATTTTCCTTGAACATAGGTTGTATCCTCTTCCATTTTCTTGAGTATATCTTCTAATGAGGATCAGGCCTCTTACCTTACCAATTTTCCTACTGATAGCCACCTTGACACTCCTGCAGAAATGCCAAAATGAACAGTTTTCATTTGCAGAATTTGAACTTGATAAGGAGGTCTTTCTTGGAGACTTTCTTGATCTGACTTATACAAACAGATGCTGACCTTCTTTCCCATTTGATCCAGCTCCTTAGTACATGAAAAATAGTTATTAGAACACCAAAGACAATCCTACAACCTATGAAACCCTAGTGACCTAGTGGGAGGCTCTTTTGACTTGGTCTTTGACTGAAAGCTTGGCTTGGGGTCCTCAAGTATGAAAAAAAGAGTTTTTGACAATTTGATGTATTGAAGATCCAAAATCCAATATACTTGATTTATCTAAAGAGCCTATAGATATATTTTTGAGACCATCAATGCTTGAGGAATTTGGTTTTGGAAAGAGTAGGTTGGTTGGTAATCCTAGGTGGCAAATGAAGGGGTTGAGGCAAAGGCAAAATAGATTTTTGTGGTCATGGGTGAGAAAAATAGGATGAAGATGAGTGACATGAGACCATCAGGGGTCATTTAGGAGTGGTAGGCTAACCAAGGAAAAGCATAGTAGTGAAATAGTGAAAAGTTTATCCTAAGGATAATAAAGGCAATGAAATTTCTAAAACTCACAATATTCATGAATTTTGTTTTTAGAAATCTAGGACAAGCATTTAGTCATATACAAAATAGCAAAAATTATCAATGACTAACACATGGCAAGAAGAAATACCTCAGTAATATTAAATGTTTTTATTGCCATGAGTATGGACACTATGCAGCCAAGTTTCCACATAAGAAATCGAGTAAGAAGTCTACAGCAGGAGTAGGAGGAGATGATCTCGCATCATAATTCAAGTTGGATTTCACCCTCCTTTCTTGCATGTAATGTTTTGTACGAGGTAGTCTATGGTACTTAAACTCTGGTGCTTCATTTCATATGACAAGAAATAAGGATTTCTTCAACAACTTATAGGAGAAGTACCTACAATTACACATATATCTTGGAGATGATGGAAGGTAAAGTACCAAAGGGATTGGCACTATCACATTTAAGAGGGAGTCACGCTCCCATATTCATCTAAAAAATGTAATGTATGTTCATGGTTTGAAGAAAAATCTAGTTTTTTTAGTTCTACTAGAAGACAGATGATATGATGTGGTGTTCAGTAGAGGGAAGGATTATCTGAAGCATGTTTCTACAGTATAAGTAAAACATATTTGTGTTCATGTTAAAAATCTCTACAAGATATAGGTGGATGCATGTGTTGCAATGAGTAGCAAGGTAGAACATGTTCATGCCCGAATGTTGGAGAGATTTGGAATAGATGCATGGGACACCTGCACCATGGATATTTAAAAATAATGTAGCATACCACCCCTAGAATTACAAAATGAACCCTTGATCAACATGATGTATCCAAGGGATGCACTCTTGGACAATATGTTAATCCTCCTTCTAGGTCCGAGATAGAAGAGCTGGAGCCATCTTGGAGTGAGTTCACTCAGATATGTGTGAACCAGTTTCTGCAGTATCATGTATTATGTGATGTTCATAGATGATTTTTCTCTCACAAGTGTTGGATATATTTCATGAAGAAGAAAGATTAGGTTTATTCAAATTTTTTTTAATTTAAAGCCTTGGTTGGAAATGATATTGGAAAGAAAATTAAATCCCTAAGAAGGGATAATGGACGAGGGTATGTGTCTAATGCCTTCAAATAATTATGTTCCAACGAGGGTATTAGAAAGGAGTTGATTTTTCCCCACAACCCACAGAAAAACGGGGTTGTATAGAGGAAAAATAGAAGTATTGTAGGAGCTACTAGAGCAATGTTGCATGACTAGGGATTTCCACTTTCCTTGTGGGTATAATCTTGCAATAAAATTGTTTACTTGCAGAATAGGAGCCCTCACAAAATTCTTGGGATAATTACACTTGAATAGGTTTTCACTGGGAGGAAGTCAAATGTCTCTCACTTTCACATTTTGGATCCATAGTCTATTGTAATGTCTCCAAAGCTAGAAGGAAAAATTTGGATCCCACTATAGAGAGGGGGATCTTTGTAGGCTATACTAAGACACCTCATATTTATTGGGTGTAAATTCCTACACTCAGGATGACTTTTATGAGGAGGGATGTTAGATTTGATGAGGAGGAATCCATGAGGAGTTCTCTAGAGCGAGAGTTGAGCATGCCACTAGAGGAGGGACTTTTGGTTACAAAGGAGGGGCCTCGGTCATATCCACATAGTCATATCTTGCTCAAAAGTAAGAGTATATTCCAGGAGGATGATGTGGAGTAACCACATGTGGAGGAGAAAAGAGAAAGCATAGAGATCCTTCCAAATAAGGGAGGAAGAGGACCAATTTGGTTGATATAATGATGTAGGAAGCTCAGGAGAAGGTTGGAGATCTTAGTTCCTTACATAGAGAGAGGAGATCATAAAACATATATACATTATATATGTCACTCATGAAATAATTGATAGATTCTAAGTCGTATTATTTTTAAGAGGCAATCTACCAACAGGTGTGGATATATGCCATGGTGGAGGAGTATGACTCCATTATGAAGAATGATGCTTGGGATTTTGTGCTTAGACCTAAGGGTGGATCTATTATTGGCTCCAGGTGGGTGTATAAGGCGAAAAATGTAGCTAATGGAAGTATTGAGAAGTACAAGGCCAAATTTGTGGCCAAGGGCTTATCATGGATGAAGGGGATTGATTATGAGGATACATTTTCCCCTGTGGAAATATACTCGTCTATTAGGACCATACTTGCATTAGCAGAACAATTTGGGTGGAGGATCCACCAAATGGACGTTAAGACTACCTTCCTCAATGGATTGGTTGAGGAAGAGATCAACATTGAGAAGCCTGAGGGGTTTGAGACCTTTATAAAGGAGACACATGTGTGTAGGCTCAAGAGATCCCTCTATGGTCTCAAGCAGGAACCTCGTTCTTAGTACACTCACCTAGATTCTTATCTCGGGGGATTGGGCTTCACCAAGAGTGAAGCATATGCCAATCTCTACTACATTATGGTAGATGGGAGTATGCTCATCTTAGTTCTCTATGTGGATCATTTTATTTTGACAAGAGATGATAATTTGATCATGTATTGCAAGGAGGACCTTGCAAGATATTTTGAGATGAAGGATATGGGTTTGGTGTTGTAGGTTTTAACCCTATACATAAATTACATGCAAATGAATTCTTAAAAAATAGAAAATAAATAATGGCGAGAACATAAACATGAAACACATATACACAGATATTTTCCCCTAGATCCCAAAACTGGGACTACCAGATTGATTTTTCATTATGTTCCTTTTAATGTTACAATACATATATATACATGTTGAAGCATTCATAAACCCCAATTCATTAACCCTATATTAGAACATAATTGTATTTCCCTTGACCGGATCTAAAAAAAACCCGCATGCCCAAAACTGTGTGCAAAACCCATGCATAAAAACATAGGTAGGTTCGCCCACCTAATAGAGGGTCCAAAAAAAATTATCGGCGTGCTTCCCTGAACCCCGTGCAGGGGGACTACCACCCCCCTGAAAACTCCCCGACAGGGGGGGCTGCGCCCCCCTTGTGACCCCCCTATTGTGCCCGGCGCAATGAACAGGGGAGCTACTACCCCCCTACGCATGTGACTAGTCATGGAAAGAATATAAAACACATCCAACATATGCACTACTTCCTTGGCTTGGATGTGTTGCAAGGATATGGCGAGATATTTGTTGGATAGGGGAAGTAAACCTATGAAGTACTTCAAAGATTCCATATGCAGGATTTCAAACCCATGGATACTCCTTTAGGTACTAACTGGAATAAATATAATGCTTCTATAAGAGAGGCAGTAGATGGCACTATCTACAGACATTTGGTGGGGTCCTTGATGTACTTGGTGAACATAAGGCTTGATATTTATTTCGCAGTAAACCAAATTATTCAGTTCATGGTGGAGCCTACCAAGCTTCACTAGAAAGCAGCGAAACCTGTTCTAACTTTTTTTTCCCCAAGGAAAAATCATAATTTTCATTATAAGTGAAAATTACATGCTATATAGGCCTGTGCATATTCTATCTTTGCGACCAAGGTCACTCCAAAATAAATAAGTTCATCAAAAATCACCTAGTGGGTGTACAGTTTTATCATTCATAGTCTAAATATATGAAACTTGTTCTAAAATACCTTAGAGCACAACATATTTTGGTTGATGGTACAGGAATACTGATGGAGTGAATCTCCAAGGCTTCACATATGAAAATTAGGTAGGGAGACCCTCAGATAGGAAGAGAACATCGGGAGCAGTATTTAGTGTTGGTTTAGCAACATTTTCTTGGTACAACAGGAAACAAAGATCTGTAGCACTCAGCTCAGAAGAGGCTGAGTATATGGATGCTAGTCAAGAAGCATTTGAGGTTATTTAAATGAGGAATATATAGGTTGGTCCCTTTAGCCAGGGGATGGTGCCTACATTGATCCACTTTGACAATCATAGTTATATAAAACTCTCTAAAAATCCAATGTTTCATGATAGTTCTAAGAATATAGACACCAGGTACCATCACCTAAGAGATTGTGTGCAGAGGATTATTGTTATGTTACAATACATTAATATATAGGAGAAGGATGCATACATCTTAACAAAGGCTTTGTTAAGAAGCAAGTTCGAGTTCCACAGTAGCAGTATTGAGGTTGTTCAGAACCACTTCAGAACCATTTTCTTGCTAAGAGGGAGTGTTAAAGTGTAGCAAGAAAAGGCTTCATTTGACTTGTGCCTTAATCAAATGGAGATATTCAAATTTCCACTTCAGTAGGATTAGTTGTCAGGCAGTTAGCAAAACTGACATGGCTAAATCACTCAATTAAGTTAGTCAATTCAAGTGTGTGGGATAGAAGTAGATGTGTGTGCAAGTTAGTGGCTAAGATATAGTTATGTAGTGGAGTTATATTTAATGAAATTCAGTTATCTGAGTATGTTCTAAAATAGAGTCATTATGAGTTCAACTGAGTAGTTTTAATTGATGTTAACTCAATAATCTCTCACTTAACTAGTCATTTTATTAAAAATATCCCTATTCATGCATGCAATTCGAATTTCCTAGTGAATTGGAGGGAAAATTCACAATTGTAATCCTATTGTATAAAATTTCGAGTGTACGGAGTTTTCATTATGCAGGTATGCAAATTCTCTTGGATGTGAGCAAGGAAATAGGAGCTTTCCCTATTTTTTAGGATTAGGAATTGCGAAACAAAATAGGAGGAAGTTGGAGACCTATTTTGGCTAAGTATTGGCCAGTGCAGGCATAGGAGGAGATCAATATTGCAGTGCAGAGGGAGCTTCAGGCATTGAAGCAGTCATTGTAATAGATCATTGTTCTCATCTAATATAATAAAAATAAAGGTGGGTTTTTTCTCAGTTGGGTTCCCCACTAAAAACTGTGTTTGTTGTGATTGAATGATTGCATGTGTTTCTATTGTATGTTTTCCCTTCCGCAGATTGAGCAGAAGAAATTTGTGTCTATTGATTTTAGTCTGATTTCAATAGTAGCAAAATTCGAGTTATTTCTACATACTTATCAACTTTAATTTGTTATAGTTTTCTTAATTTTAATTTTATTTTAAATAATTTGAATTTTATTATTTTTATTTTCATTTGACCAAGTCAAAATGTCTACATAATATACATAACATTACAACGAATCTTCCATATTAGGCTAAAGAGCGCCTCTTAGCGCAATTACTTAAAAACCATTATCTAACACAATTTTAACATAACAAACAATTTTAACATAAAAAGTATATAATTGTTACAAAATAATTAATATTATATAAATTATAATGATAAAGAAAAAAAATTAATAACAAAAATTTGCATAAAGACAAATCATTATAGTAGGCCATTTTGTAATATCACATGGTAAGAATCACAAAAAAGAGGACAATTAATGGAACAAGAAATTTTAATATGGGGGATATCGTAATGTAAAAAGATAATCTATAATGCCTCATAGATAACATCTACGATTTCTTTTTATCTGAAGAAAAACACATGTAATTTTATTCATTGTAAAATAATAGAAAAAAATTACATTATGCATATGCTAATAAACATTACGGGAAACATGCCTCGTGAATTTTGAGTAAGAAGCAAAAAATAGTAAGAAAATACATAATGAAACATCGTAGTTAAGTGTGATAATAATCACTTAGCTTCTCTTTCTTGCCTTTCTTTTTCTACACTTTTCGTCATCCCCTTGTATTCAGACAAACTAGAACCATTGCAAGATCACAACCTATAATCTTTGAAATGGATTATGTTTTTGAGTCCGACCTTTCAAAAATTTAACACGCTCCTCCCACATCTACCTAAGTAATCGGCCAAATGGGGTAAACCTGTGACGAAAAGTTACTATGATCTTATCCAACCTCCTAGGTGACCTTAAGGAAGTGGAACTGATGGAAACACATCAAACAAACCTTCCACATCAGCAACAAAAATCCTAGGAGTTATCCCAACCTCACGCATCCATCCCCTGGGTCCCACTGAGGTTTTAGACCTTTAAACCCCCGGATGCTTCCACAGTATAGGCATGGCTACGTCTAGGAGGCTCTCAACTCTCCCACAACATATTCTTGCGTGCGTCCAAGGACTTTTTCCCACTGACCTATGCCAACACCCCCGATATTTGAGCCACTTTTTCAGGCCCAAATCCTATGTCACTGCCCAGAACTCAATTACAAGTTAAAAAATGAAATATAAAAACGAAAAAATGGTGCAGAAGAAACCATTCGAACAAGGACTTGACTGGACCCCCACTATCCCTGACAGGAATTTCGCCAAACATGTCACAAATATTAATCTACAGGTTTAAATAACGGTTCTGAGCATAGGGGTCTCATACTTATCTGAGAATTTTTAAGAAGCATTATTTCCTCACCACAATAATTTCATTACTATATAATTGGGCATATATACATTGTTCACTCATTTACAAATCAAAACATGATGAGAGCCATACATCATTGTTAGAAAAATATATATTACAAAGCAATGGAATACATAAAAATATGCAGAAATACAACCATAGAAAACATATAAAAAGAGAGAGAGAGAGAGACACACACACACACACACATATATGTGTGTGTGTGTGTGTGTGTGGTTCGCCCAACTTGGTCTACGTCCACAGAGAAACAAATATTCCTTCATTTATATTATCCAGCAAAATGAAGAGACACAACCTACATTATATCCATTATAATATCCTCTACTCTTTCACACAGTCCACCTTTCCCTTTCTCGCTCAGAATACACACACAACACACAGCCGCAATACAATTCCCTCATATAAACCGAGGGGTTTCCTTCTAGGGCAAAAATCCCTAAAATAAACATAACTTCTACCATCATATCATCTGACTAATGAATGGCCTAGATTGACTATGAAATTACAATATTCTACAAGCCAACTTTACATCTGTTTTTAGCTTCAGAGGCACTGGCCCCCGGACCCCCTGGCCGAGGGGGATCAACCCCCCCAAAACTGCACAGGAGGGGGACAAGTCACCCCCCCCCCCCCCCACAGACACCCTACCACATGGACGGGTGTATATTCTTCTTGGGGTATACATCCAGATGAATCAAAGACCTCTAAATCAGGATGATAATCAGGCTCCACACCCAACAATCTCCCACTTGGAGACTGATTGAAGCAACTCCATCGTTGCTTAATTTGATGGATAATGACTCCAATTTGGACTTGGTTGTTTCTCATCTTCATCATCATACTTGAAGCCCAATTGAAACTAAGCAGAACCTCAATTTCTCCCTGGTTACAACTTTTTTTAACATATCTACAAGATTCTGGCTAGTGTATTTTTTCCAGCTTCAACTGTCCATCTTCCAACACTGACCATATGAAATGGTACTTGAGTTGTATGTGTTTAGTCTTGGAATGAAATGTTGAGTTCTTTGCAAGTTGAATGGCACTTTGGTTGTCATTGTATAACCTGCCCATCTCCTGCTTCTTACCCAATTCATCCATAAACCTTTGTAACCAAATCATTTCTTTCCAAACCTCTGTAGTAGCAATATCCTATGCTTCCATTGTTGAAAATGAAGCAACACTTTGCATTTTTGAAACCCAACTGACAGTTGTTCCACCTACAAAAAATGCATACCCTGTAGTGCTCTCCTGTTATCTTTATCACCTACCATATTTGCATCAAAATATCCCTGTAGAGAAATGTTTGAACCACCAAATCATAATGCTTGATTTGTGGTACCTCTCAAATACCTAAGAATCAATTTCACTTCCATCCAATGTTCTTTTCCTGGATTGTTCATGTACCGGCTTACAACTCCCACTGCATGTGAAACATCAGGCCTTTTGCAGACCATTGCATACATTAAGCTTCCAATTGTTGATGCATATGGAACTTTAGACATATAATCTATTTCTTCATGGGTCTTGGGGCACATCTCTTTACTAAGTTTGAAATGGCTAGCCAAAGGTGTACTAACTGGTTTTTCATTCTGCATATTAAATATTTCCAACACCTTTTGTATGTACTCATTATGAGACAATGTTAATTTGTGATTTTTCTTCTATTTAGTTATTCTCATACCAAGGATTTGTTTTGCAGCTCCCAAATCCTTAATTGAAAATGAATTTTCCAATTTTCCTTTGAGCACATTTATTTCATGCATGTTAGACCTTGCAACAAACATGTCATATACATACAATAACAATATAATATAGCTTCCATCATTTTTCGTTTTGAGATAAACATAATGATCATAATGACATCTAGTATAACCTTGTTTAGACATAAACCTGTCAAATTTTAGATATCACTATCTCAAAGCCTGTTTTAAGCCATACAAGCTCTTATTCAACCTGCACACTAATTTTTCCTTCCCTTTGATCTCATATCCTTATGGTTTCTACATATAGATCTATTCCTCCAAATATCCATGGAGAAAGGTTTTATTTACATCTAACTATTCAAGATGCAAATCTTTTGCTGCTACAAGACTTAAAATAATTCTGACTGAAGTCTTTTTAACAACAGGAGAAAATATTTCATCAAATTCAATACCTTTCTTATGTGCAAACCCCTTCACAACAATTCTAGCTTTGTACCTCTGTTTTCCTCCATCTTCTTCCTTTAACTTGTAAACCCATTTATTTTGCAATGTTTTTTTACTTGTAGGCAACCTGATTAAGCCCCAAGTATCATTATGTACCAAGGATTCCATCTCTTCTTTCATGGTTAGCTCCCACTTCTTCCTAGTTTCTACATGCATTTCTTCTTTATAAAATTATGGTTCACCAGAATTAGTCAACAAGACATAATATAATGAAGGAGAGTATCATTCAGGGGCTTTACATATCCTGGTAGATATTCTGACACCACTTTATAGTGTTTGAGGTTCATGTTGCTATTGTGGTGGTTGATGTTGTTGTGGTTGTTGATTATTATTATTTTCAGACACCTTTAATTTTTCTGTGATCTCGTCAAGCACTATGTATTCTTTGTTTTTTTTATCATGTTTATTTTCATGCATCTGATCCTTATACAAGACATTTTCATCACATATGACATCTTTGTTCCTAATTATTTTGTGATTTTCATAATCATATAAGCGATAACCAAAATCATTAACACCATATCCAATAAAGGTACATTTCTTTGATTTTGCCTCAAGATTTGTTCTATTTTCTTTATTAATATGGACAAAGGCCTCACAACCAAAAAGCTTTAAAAAAGAGTAGTTTACCTTTTTACCTGTCCATGCCTCCTTTGGAGTACCACCATCCAAGGAACTTGTAGGCCCTCTATTTATAAGATAAACAACAGTATCTACAACATTTGCCCAAAATTGTAAAGGCAATCCTACATGCAATCTCATGCACCTTCCACGCTCCATTATTGTCCTGTTCATCCTTTCTAACACACCATTGTCCTGCGTGTTCATGGAACTGTCTTCTCTCTGTAATTCCATGCACTGAACAGTACTTATCAAAATATTTGCTGCAATATTCACCTCCATTGTATGATCTGAGAAACTTCAACTTCTCTCCTGTCTCAATCTCAGCCAAAGCTTTCCATCTCTTGAAAGTATCAAATACATCAGATTTATTTTGAATACAATAAATCTAATTTTTTCTAGTTGCATCATCAATAAAAGTAACATAATAATGAGAGCCACTGAGAGATGATACCTGAGAAGGTCCCCATACATCTGTATGCACAAACTCTAATTTTTCACTCTTATTTTCTTTCCCAACTCTAAGAAATCTGACTCTCTTATGTTTTTCATAAACACAATTCTCACAAAAATACAAATCAATACTCTTCAAACCTGGAAAAAAATTTCTTGATGAAGAATATTCATCCCCTTCTCACTCATGTGTCTAAACCTATGATGCTATAATATTGCATCTACTCCTGTGGAGTTTAAAGCATTAACATAATTATAAATACCATTGTATAAATACAATGTACCAACCTTTTCTCCTTTTGTTATTACTAGGGCTCCTTTAGTGACCTTCCAGGTTTTATTTGTAAAATTTATCACACAACCATAACTGCCTAACTGCCCTATTGAAATCATATTTTTCTTCAGATCTCGAACATGCCTTACCTCCTTTAATAACCATTTGTTTCCATTCTGTTTTTTTACAAGAAATTTACCCATTCCAACAATTTTATAGGGTTTATCATCACCCAAAAGAACCTGTCCAAAATCTCCTTAAACATAGTCATGAAAATGTTTCTTATCAAGTGTGGCGTGGAATGAGGCCCATGAATCTACCACCCAGGAATCAATAACATTTTCTAAAGAAAATCAAAGCATCTTGCAACACAACACCTGTCACATTCGCTTCATGATTATTTTCATGTTGTGCATCCCCTTATTTTCCCTTCTGAGACTTACAGTCTTTCTTCAGGTGTCCTTTCCTCCCGCATTTCCAACACACTATCCCCGATATGGACTTCGATCTTCCTTTCCTTGACTTACTGCGATATCCTCGGCTCTTTCCTCTTTCCATTTTTTTCCCCTAGTCTCTACACTCAAATCATTACTTGATGTCTCACCGAAGCTTTTCCGTCACATTTCCTCGCTAAGGATGGCACCGACAACATCATCAAACTTTGAGGTACTAGATCCAAAGACAAAGTTACTAATGGCCATAACTAAATCATTCCAACTTTATGGTAATGAGCATAGAAATAAAAAATCCCTAAATTTATCATCAAGTTTTTCCCCTACATAACTTAATTGACTTGTAACCGTATTAAGTATATTTAAATGGTCAGCAACCGATCCACCTTCCGAAATTTTCGTACTAAATAAACACTTCATAAGAAATACTTTATTTGAGGGCAAGGGTTTTTCGTATAGTCTAGCCAATGCCATCATTAAACCCTCTATTTTCATTTCCTTTGAAATATTAAAGGCTACTGACACCGCCAACCACAATCGTATTGTTCCAAGTGCCTTTTTGTCAAGAATCCCCCATTATTCATCTATCGTACTCAACGGCTTCTTTTCTTTTCCGCTCAATGGTAGGTACAAATATTTCATATACAGATCATCTTCCATCTGCATCTTCCACAACTGGTATTTTTGGCCCTTAAATGTATCGACCCTAAACCTTCCATCTTCCGCCATTGCTCCCACTCGAACCAGGAACCCTTATTTCCTGCGCGTTTATCAGCCAAATATACCTTCGGCTCTAATACCAGTTGTTAGAAAATTATATATTACATAGCAATGGAACACATAAAAATATGTGGAAATACAAACACAGAAAACATATAAAACAAAAGAGACACAGATATATGTGGTTCACCCAACTTGGGCTATGTCCACAAAGAAACAGCCAGTCCTTCCTTTATATTATCTAGCAAAATGAAGAGACACAACCTACAGCAGATCCACTATAATATCCTCTACTCTCTCACACAGTCCCCCTTTCTCTTTATCGCTCAAAATACACACAGCTGCAATACAATTCCCTCATATGAACTGAGGGGTTTCCTTCTAGGGCAAAAAACCCTAAATTAAACATAACTTCTACCGTCGGATCATCGGCCTAATAAATGACCTAGATTGACTACGAAATTACAATATTCTACAATTTTACATCTATTTTTAGCTTCAGGGGCATTGCCCCCAGACCCCCTAACCGAGGGGGATCGCCCCCCTGAACCCCTGCGTGGAGGGGTGTACATTCTTCCTAGGGTATACATCTGGCTGAAACAAATACCTATAAATCAGGATGATAATCACGCTACACACCCAAAAATCATCACCATCATAAAAACACATTCATAACCAGCATATCAACAACAGAAATGAGAAGCACATAACAACCATATAAGCCACATAATACCAAGCATATTTACCCATCAATATAAGAGGAAAAGAGATATTATTTCAAAAAGAAAAATGCAACCAAGTATGGGACTTCCATGTTCCACTTGATCATAGATATGACTGAGCCAAATCTCTCTCCAGCTAGTCACTCCCATGCCATATTCCAAGCATGAGTGTGGGATCTCATAAACCAAATCCATCAAAACCAAACTAGGGCTTCCAAAGGCCAAACCACCTTAACCCTCAACCAAAGATTCCACCCCACGATCGAACATCACAACCATCATGGATTAGTCTCTAGGGATCCAGAGCGTTTGTTCCAACCAAGGCTTCCAGGACAAGCAAGTCAACCCAGAAACGTCGCCAGTCTTCCTGATCATTTGTCTAACCAGGGCTTCAAGTACTAGTAACTCAACTCACTTAGGGCTTCTAGAGCATTTTTCCAACCAAACCTTCCAAGAATCGTAACTCAACCCAAGTTGTTACAGGGCTTCCAAAGCGTTTTTCAAACCAAGGCTTCCAGGAACTAATTTTTATAGCATCATTTATCACCTCTATATACTTGATGACTTATGCATTGGCCTTGGGCAGCCTTTTCCTTTCAGACTTGGTCAACTTCTTAAAAAACATTATTTTGAATTCCATACGTGACTCTGCCCATAATTTTACGCGTGCAGACGCAAGTCCACTCATATCTAACCCGCGTATACAATTTAAAAGATTAAAAAAAAATAAACTCCCTATTAATTGGGAGGGGTTTATGGGTTTTACCTGAGAACCACCTACACCATCCCGTGGCCAAATTTTTTCCCAACTGAAAAATTGATTTGAGGAAGTATAAATACACCTCATTTGGAAGGCCTAAGGGAGGAGAGAGAATGATATTGATACTATAGCCTGTTATAGCCAAGATCAAGTCTGATTATCCCTGTGCCTCTTGCACTTCCCAGGTTCAGGAAACCCTTGCTTTTTTTTTATGTTCACCCTCCTTGTGTGACATCCTTTGTGTACCTATTATGGAAGAAGATTGTTGAGGCTTGGGCTGGACGAATCCGGAGGAAAGTTTCGCTTGGAGTTGTGGTTGATTTCAGGTGATATCTCCACTTTATTTTTACATATATCAATAAAAGAAGCTATATCTCGTTCTTGATGTCATGTCTTTATATGTTTCATATACATGTTAATGATCTTGTAATCATTATTTCATGAATCTTTTATGTGTTTATATGATCTAACATACTGACATTTCGGATATATATGTTGTACAACTAGTCTCTATGCTTTGTCTTGAGTGACTTGTAGGTTTTGAAGCATGAAGAGTAGCAGAGGGTTTGCACCCTATGAGATCGACCTCAAACATAGGACATACAAGTAAGGTCACCTATTCCTAATTTTTTAGTTTACGCATTAGGACTTGTAATTTGAATGCTTCTTGTGATTGTATGCCTTCTGCTCTATTAGGTCCCTCAACCCAAACCTTAGCATAGATTTTCCCGCAACACTAATAACTCAACCTAGAGCCAAAGGCACATGAGAACCAACTAGAAAAAAAATAATGAATTGAACGCACAACACCATAGCTATCCAGGAAATCCTCCATGCTAATGACATATCATGACCAAGAAACCACATGCATATACCATGCATGCAAAAACTAGTGAGGAAAATATACATGCAACTCGATACCTACAATCAAAACCCGTTGTATCTATTGATCCCAATGTCCTCTTGCACTTTACTGCTCTTAATTTTCCTTCTTGCTCCAAATATCCAAGTATTCCACACTCTCCAAGAGTTCTCCAAGAAAACTCTTAAGTGTCCAAGACTATGAGAGAGAGAGAGAGAGAGAGAGAGAATAATGAGAGCTCCAAAAATGCACTGAACAAAAGCCATGAACTGATCCTCATAAACATTTTTATTAATGAGGCCTCTATTTCCTTCATTTTCCATTATTTTCCTTCATTTTCCTCCTCACATTCAACCTGTGACCCTTCACCTCCATTTTCTCCTATTTTTCATTATTTTCATAAATAAATGTTCAAAAAATTCCATTTTGCCTTTCCAAATCCTTAGCCATTGCCTTTTCCAATTTCCATAGCCATAATAAACCATGTGAACACCCGCACTAGGATGTTTTTCCCAACATTCAGCTTGGAATACGTGTCCCATGAGCTTGGTTATTATTTTTCCTTTATTAACTTTTATTACATGGAATTTTCACCAGGGATTGTTACAGAACCCTCCCCCTTGGGGGAACACCGTCTTCGGTGTTCAACAACACCTACAACCAAAAATACTACTGTACATAAAGCTTCATCAATCATGCCGCATGAAGGAGAACCTAAAAATATGTCAAAGGATGAAAAGGCTTTCAGAAAATCATTCTTTTACATGACACAAATGGTGAAATTTCTCTATGAAGAGAGAAATACAAGGTTGCAAGGTGAGAGCTCCAATCCTCCAAAGGGAGATAAGCCTCCAAGAGGAGATGGAGGAGATGTGGACAAGCCTCCAAAAGGGAATGGAGGGAATGGTGATAAACCACCCTTAACTTCACCATTATGTTCGCCTCCATCCTCACCTACATCTTCACCATCATCATCTTCTACATCAACCCCTTCACAACACCTCCACATTCTCCAAAGGGACATGGTAACTTCACTGTTAAAACTTGACATAAGTTTTTAATTACCTATGTATAATGGAGAGGTAAATTCGCAGAGATTAGATAATTGGGTTCTTCAACTTGAAGTGCATTGCAATATACAAAGGTTCAAGGATGATGAGACCAAGGTTTAGCTTGTTTCATTAAGGTTGGAAAGTGAAACACTTATTTTGTGGGAAGCCAAAACACAAGAGGACATGAAGAAACATGGTAAAGTTTTATCATCTTGGAATTATTTTTTTGTTGCATTGAGAAGACAATCTTATCCATTAGTATACATGCAAAAAGTTATCATGGATTGGTAAAACTTTAGGCAATTAAAAGGTCAAACTATGCAAATTTATGCCCAATAGTTTGGAAGGTGAGCATTGATATTGGGTGTAGATTTTTCATCTCAAGATACTTTGTTGAAATACATTGGAGGTTTGCATAGATATTTGAGACACACTATTCTCATGTTTAACCCGACAAGTTTAGATGAGGTTTGTGTACATGCAACACATCTAGAAGCAAGAGGGAAGAAAAAATCCATTTAAAGGTGGAGACAAAGGAAACAGTAAATTCAAAGGAAAAGGGAATAAGAATGCTTCCATTAAGAAAGAGGGAGAACAATTAACATGCAAGCAATGTTAAAAGGACGGTCACAGTGAAGATCATAGTTGGAAACTTCATCCTGAGATGAGACCCAAAAACTTTAATAAGAAAGGAAAGAAAAAGGCAGTTGTAACTACACAACATGATTTAGGATCTAATTCTGGAGATGAAACAAAGGTCACAGCTATGGGATTGAAAGGTAAGGAATCAATTTCTAGCACTAGTTCTTCAAATAGCCACAATGAAACTCAAAGTGAAAAATAAAGAATAGAACTTTTCCATATTAGAGTAATCTCAAAACATAACAAAATTTATAATCTATTTGATAATGGCTCACAATAAAATCTCATTTACGAAAATATTGTCAAAAAGTCGAATTTGGAAACCATTCCAAATCCTAAACCATATCCTTTAGGTTGGGTGTGTGACAATGCAAAGTTGCAAGTAACTATAAAATGCAAACTGAAATTCACCATTACTGCAAAATTCATTGATGAGCTAGAGCTTGATGTAGTGCCATTAGACATATGTGGTATTGTTTTTGGAAGCCCTTATCTTTATGACAAGATAGATATATTTCATCACCATGAAAACAAATATCAGTTGTTTAAATATGGTATTGAGTGCATTGTTAGAGCACATCGCAAGAGACTAAACCTTCACTTGTGAATGCTGCAAAAATGAAGATACTTGTTAACTTTAGCCGTGAACTTGGTACTTTTGATGATCAAACCCAAGAATGATGTTGATAATGAAGCCTTTCAAGGTTATGATTCAAAGTTGAAATCTGATTTGGTTGAGGTTGTTAACCAGTATGATGAGATGTTTTAGGAGCCTAAGGGATTTCCTCCCAAAAGGGGAATCCAACATGAAATCCAATTGCAGCAAGATTTTCCTCTTCCTAACATTGGCATGTACAGGATGTCAGTGATGGAAAATGAAGAAATTAAAAAACAAATCCAAGAGTTGCTTGACAAGGGGATCGTCCGGCCAAGTACAACGTCATGCAGTTCACCTATTTTTTTAGTGAAAAAGAAAGATGGAACATGGCGCATGTGTGTGGACTTCCATGCATTGAACAGGATTATGGTAAAGAACCATTACCCTCTTCCTAGAATTGATTATTTACTTGATCAATTGAAAGATTTTGTGTATTTCACTAAGTTGGACTTGAGGGGTGGATATCATAAAATTAGCATCATTGAAGGAGACATATGGAAGACAACATTAAAAACAAAGCAAGGTTTGTTTGAATGGTTGGTTATGCCCTTTAGGCTTTGTAATGTTCCTGCTACCTTCATGCGTGTAATGAATGATGTATTGAGGCCTTTTCTAGATGACTTTGTGATAGTCTACTTAGATGAAATATTGAATTTTAGCAAGTCCCGTGAAGAACATTTCATGCATTTCAAGCAAGTATTAGATGTCTTGAAGAAATAAAAATTGTTTTTAAAGATGTCGAAATTTCAATTTGGAAAAACTTCTTTAGTCTACTTGGGTCATATTGTTGGAGGAGGTGAGTTGAAAATAGATCCCTCCAAGGTTGATGTCATTTTGAATTGGCCAAGGCCCAAAACAGTGACAGAGGTTAGAAGTTTTTTGGGAGCATCCCAATACTAGAGAAAGTTTATTTCTAACTTTTCGTCTATCGCAGCTCCGTTGCATGCATTGAAAAGTGTGAAGCAGGTTTTTTAGTGGGGAGGAAAACAACAAAAAGCATCTGATGCATTGAAGGAAAAGATTAGTTCAACTCCTGTACTTGCACTTCCTGACTTGAGAAAGTCATTTGAGATACAGACTAATGCAAGTGACTATGCCATGGGCACATTCCTAATGCAACATGGTAAGCTCATATGTTTTCATTCAGAAACATCTAATGGTGCGGTGATTAACTATCATATATATGACAAGGAATTGTATGCATTGGTGCAAAGTGTGAAAAAGTTGAAACACTACTTGTTGGGTAAGGAAACAATAATTCACACAGATCATCAACCATTGTAATACTTGCAATCACAAACAAAGTTGCAGCAATCGAGGCACTTCCAATGCATGGGATTTCTTCAACGATTCCACCTGGTGATGAGGTATAAGAAAGGTATCTATAACAGGGTTGTTGATATGCTTTCTAGACCAATTGTTAGTGTATCCATTATTCTTAAGCATATTTTTGTCATGCATGAGAGCTATATTGAACAATATTCTTTAGATAATGATTTCAAAGGTGTATATGCGACTTTGTGTCAAGGTAACCAAGTAAAGGAATTGGATTATCGTGTGCATGATAACTTTTTGTACCATCTTGGCAAGATTTGTATTCCACAAGGAGAGAGAGTCAAAATCATAAGGGAAGTGCATAATTCTCTTATTGCTCATCATTTTGGTGTATGTAAGATAATGGCACAATTAAAGAGGTATTTTTGTTGGCCTCGTATGATTGAAAGTGTGTCAATATTTGCAAGAGGATGTTCATTATGTGATGTCAGTAAGACTAGCAATAGAAAGTTGGGATTGTATACACCACTTCCATTACATTCTCTTCCATGGGAGAGTGTTTCTATGGATTTTGTAGGAGGTCTACCTATTTCTAGGAGAGATCATGATTATATTTATGTATTTGTGGATAGGTTCAACAAAATGTGTATTTTCATGCCTTGTAAAAAGCAGGTTGCAACTGAACAAACTGCTCAGTTATTATTTCAGAATGTATGGGTACATTTTCGGTTGCCCACATCCATTTTTAGTGATCAATAGTCTCGCTTTGTCGGGAAATTTTAGTCAAGCTTGTGGGGACTCATGGACACTAAATTGAAAAATAGTACAACATTCCATCCACAAATAGATGGCTAAACAGAGGTGGTGAATAGAACGATGATACATCTTCCTCGTGGGTATTGCAGCAGGCATCTTAAGTTATGGGATGAACATTTACATTATATTTGGCATGCTTACAACTAGGCCAAGCATTCATCGACTCAAACATTTCCATTTCAGGCATGCTTGGAATACTTTCCCAAATCTCCTTTAGATTTTATCTATCGGAAGGATGTTTCTATTGATGGTCATAGTGACATAGACAAAGCTAAAAGCTTCATTGAACAAGTTCAAGTGGTACATAAAATAGTTCAATAAAATTTAGAGAAGAGTTAAGTCAAGTACAAGACAAGACATGCTAAACATCATGTGGATCACAATTTCCAAGTCGGTGATGAATTTTGGCTTCACATTGGCAAAGAGAAACTCCAAGGAGAAGGTAAAAATTTGAAACCAATTCGATATGGTCCATTCAGAATTATGGAAAAGATTGGTAATAATGCCTTCAGGTTGGATTTGCCTTCATATATGCAAATTTATGCAGTTTTTAATGTTGAAAATTTAAGATTGTATGAGCCTCCTTTGATTGAATATAAAGGAGATAATGTTTAGATTCCTTCAATTGAAAATTTATCTCCTGAATATCTTGAAGAATTACAGCAAGACACCAACCATCACAAGAAAAAGAGGACTTCAAAATGAGGGAACGTGGAGTACCTTCGTGTGGGGTTCAAGGGAAAAAATCCAATCAAATTAAAATGGATTGAGATTGGAAAGGTTAGGGAAATGTACCCTCATCTGTTTGTTAACAGAAAGTGATCTTTTGGGGTCCAAAAACTTTGAGTAGGGAGGAATGATCTAGTGGATCAAGAAAATTCTCAAAATCCAGAGTGCTCAGATTGGCTCAAAACCAATGCTAAATTAAATATCTCATTGCCTTAAATCAAACGCAACTCGTTTCACTCAAAATTGACATCGGATGCTCCTGATATCGCGTTATGATCGATTTGGAAAACAACTAAAAATTTGAAAATGAGTTTGCAAGGTGACTGTGCCTTCCATCAGCCAACGGGATGAGGACAAGTGGCATGTTACGATTGATCGAAATTCATTGGTTTTCTATTGGTCTGAATTGTAATTGGGTGGACCAATTAGGAGGAGCCACGTGGGCCAATGCATGGCTTCCAGGTGGCCTCCTAATGGTCGTGCAAAATTTTGTTTGAGTTCGAGCTACCTCCACAAGGATCGAACACGGGACCTACCACTTTCCATCCAAGCTCTCTACCGGCTCGGTTGTGTTATTTCTTAATAGCTATCATTCAAATGTTGTATTTAATATTTATGGGCAATAGTGTCGGGGGTGGGGACCGAGGTTAACCCTAGGCCCCATTCCACCAACCACACCACGTGGTGGCAGATGAGGTTCTGGGTTAACCCCGACCCCAAACTATATTTTATACGCGAAAATCCAAAGTCACAGCACATATATTAAACCACTCGCGGATATAATTTAAACTATACGATATAATTTAAGCCACAGCCTGGAGAAGATAAGGGTTGGAACATTGATGGTTAGGTTATGCACAGGCCCATCCCACAGTCAACAGTTTATGCCATGGTTAAGGTCAACGGGAAGGAGTGGAACCTACCTGGGGCAAGGTTCCCGCTAACCCAAAACACAATGAAACTAAACCCGTAGTCAACCTGGGTCCAAAAATTGGCGGGAATCGTTGCTTTAAACCCTGAATCTGATGACGCTAAACATGCCACTTGGCACAATTTTATCGGGTTTAAGGCCAACATAGGAAATTTAAGGAAGCGATAATTTTCACCCGATGCGGTGGGAATATCACTGGCGCAGGGCAAATTTTTCGCTCCATGTGACCACAAAAGGTGGAATTTGTAGAACAATTTGCGGGAGAGTGCGAATTGTAGGACAAGTAGCAGAAAAACTTCTATGGAGCATAACTCAGTCAGTTTTTTACCTTTTTGAGTGTAGAAAGAACCCAACTATGGGTTTGTTTACTCTTTTGGAGCCATTGCAGACATTTTTGTAGCATTCTAAGCACTATAACTTGATGTAAATGCACATTTTTTAGAATAATGAAAGAGGCCCATCGTTGGAATCTAGACCAGGAGATGTAGCCCAGGAGGGGTGAACTCCTTCGTCATTAGTTTTCTTGTGTATACTATTATGGTATTGATGTCTTATTTATTTTCCGCAAAACTAATTTTTAAAGCATGTTGATGTGTTAATAAAATTGACGTAATTGACTAAAATCCCTAATCATTTCACTTGCATTTTCACCATAAAATCTCAAGTTTTCATATACAGATCATTTGTCCATTCAAACTTCTTACCTTTCCTTTGCAATTATGTAAAAGGACAAGAAATCTATGAGAATTTCCTGATGAACCTCTTGTAATAACCTGCCAATGCCATGAAGGATATCACCTCATCCACATTCCTAGGAGCTACCCATTCCATGATGGTCCTTATCTTTTTTGGATCTATTGTGATTCCCTCCTTGCAAACAACATGTCTCAAGTAATGTACCTCAGTCTTAAAGAAACTACATTTTCTAAGCTTAGCATACAATTAATTCTCTCTTGGAAATATCAACACTATTGATAAATTTTCAGCATGTTATTCCTCATTTTTAGAATATACCAATATATCATCAATGAATACAATAACGAACTTGTCCATATAAGGATGCAACACACTATTCATCAAGTACACAAATGTATTTGGAGCATTAATCAAACTGAAAGGAACTACAACAAACTCATAATGCATATACCTAGTCTGAAAGGTTGTCTTGTGAATGTCATATTCTTTAATGCGCACCTGATGATATCTCGATCTTAGATCAATCTTTGAGAACATTGTTTCTCACTTCAACTGATCGAACAAATCATCAATCCTCGGCAACAAACAAATGTTCTTGATGGTCACTTTGTTAAGCTTCCTGTAATCAATGCATAGTTTGAGAGTGTAATATTTCTTCTTTAAAAACAATATCGGTGTGCCTCATGGCGATACACTTGGCCTAATATATCCTCTTTCAAGCATCTCTTTCAGCTGCAATTTTAACTCTATCAACTCAGGTGTGCTCAACTATAAAGTGCCTTAGATGTTGGCGCTGCCCCTAGTACCAACTAAATAGAAAATATACTTCCTTGTGAGGTGGAAACTCTAAAATATATGTCGGAAATACATCTTAAAACTATTGTAGAACTGGGTACCTGCTCAAAACATTTGCATCTTCAACTTCTTTACCTTTGTCACTAGAAAAATGCACTACAAATAACACACACCCTTTCATGTGACTACGTTTGGACTGCATAGCTGTCACCATCCTAACCGATGTTGATTTCTTCTTACCCTATAGGACTCTTTGTTCCCCATTGTCATTCACGCACTCAATGGCTTTTTCATAACAATCCCCCTTGTTCCTGTGAAGATATAGCCAGTCCATACCCAATAGCATATTATATGAACCCAACAGTAATACATTAAAATGTGTTGATGTAGACATACCATTCAAGTAAAATGCACATGCTCTTACACAATGGTGAACCCTTTTCCTTGTACATGTAGCCAACTTCCCTAACCAAGACTGTACATGCACCTATTTATTCAAACCACACTTATCCACTAGGTCAGTGTTGAGATTGCAACAAGATGATGAGCTTAGTGGAAAGGAGTCGCCTTCACTAAGTGGGCCCGCAGGCTATTTTTGGCGCAAAGTCTATTTTTAGACTATGTCTATTTTTAGACATATGGATCATGTTCTATGAGTTGCAGGATGATATTTGTGGATGGTTGGTCAAGTCGGAAAAAATAGATGGACTTCTATTTTTAGACATATTGGGCGGAATCTATTTTTAGATTGCCAGTCTAAAAATAGATATGTCTAATATTATTAGCTCTTAATAATATTTGGACTATAAACATTATCTTATTCTCTTGGAGCACTTCAGTTAAGTGCACAGATGTGGCACAGGAGCTGACAGAAGGAATTACGCTATTCCTGAGGGTTAAGTGGAGCTATTGCATGGATATTTCAGTTAGAACTCATGTGACAGTTGCAGCTTGATATAATTTTAATGGAGTTGTAGTTCGCATTAACTAATCTAAAACATAATGAGCCATTTGTATCCAGTTTAACTAATTGATAGCAATTAAAAGAGTGGTTTGAATTAATTATTAATAATTCACTAATTATAAACTCATTAATTCAATCAAAGAAGAATTCCCAGCATCTACACAACTTCAGCAGCATGGACAAGCTTTTAGTGGCACCACAGTAAAATAGTAGTGTTAATCATCGCTAGGGACTATACTATTTCATATTTGTAACAACTAGTGATTGCAGTCTAAAAGGATTGCTACAGTAGAAGCCGTGGTTTATATGATGAAGGAGCCATCTACCTAGCATTTATTATCAAGAATAGAGGTTTGACTATCATAAAAATATTGGAGCATGTGTTTCACAGATCAGCTGGGATATTGTGCGTGGTGAGCAATTTGAGGTTGGGCTGAGCTTGTGAGGAGCTTTGTACTATGATTTTTACATGATCTCCATGACATATAATATACAGATAGTTGGGGTTTTCAACTTTAAGCTTTCCCATTAAATACTGTGTTCATATGTGTGATTGTTTGTGGTTTTAATGTATGCATGCAATTGATTTTATTTCCTCATGTGATGATCAATGGTAGAAGAGATTCTGTATTATGCATGAAGCTAAAATAGTGTGTGATCAGGAGAATCTTGGTGAATAATATATCAGTTATTCAAATTTCTACATGGTATCAGAGCGATATTGATCATTGGAGCAATTGCAAAACATTGAAGCGATTGAGTTTTGTGCTGGTGGAATTCGAATTTGCAGCAGTGTTTTCTTGGTGTCGAAGTTGAGATGTCTTTCAAAGGATTGCGATTGGAGTATGCCCTTGAGGGAAGCTCGAATTATATTGCATGGAAGGACAGGATGGAGGTAGTGTTGGATGACAATGGGTTGAAGGAGTTCATAAATGCAGAAATTCCAAAGCCTACTTCTAGTGATGCTGCCGTACTTGACGCATGGAAAAAGAAGACAGCAAAGTGTCGAAGGATTATGTTGGAAGGTGTGAAGGATCACATAGTGTCCAGCCTTCATGGTAAGGCTTCTCCATTCTTGATGTGGAAATCTTTGACATATTTATTTCAAAGCAAGAGCGACCAGAGGAAGTTGGCGCTCAAGGATAAACTCAGGAACATAAAAATGGAGAAAGGTGAAAGTATTCCCAAGTACCTCACGAAGTTCATCCAATGTAGGGATGAGCTGGGAAGTGTGGGGGTGACTGTTGATAATGAGGAATTGGTGAGCTTGGCTCTCCTAGGGCTTCTGAAGAGTTGGCATTCCTATCAGGACTCTGTCAATGGTCAGGAGAAATTGCCAAGATGGGAGCGACTTTGTTCGGATCTTGTGCAAGAGGAGATAAGGCGAAGTACCAGGGACGGATCTTCATCAAAGAACTCTGATGAAGAGAATTTCACTTTGGCTACCAAAGAAAATAAGGGGAAGAGCAAGAAAGCTTCTCGTTCCGGTGCGAAAGGCAAGAAGCAGGACATGTCCAAGGTGAAGTGCTTTCACTGTCACCAACACGGACATTATGCCACTAATTGTCCACAGAAGAAGAAAAATAAGCAGGCTGCTGGGACTGCATCTGGAGAGGCCTTAGCCTCACAGTTTGAGCTGGATTTTTCGTTTATCGAATGCTTGGTCTCAAGTGTGATGGGTTCAGTGTGGTTTCTTGACAGTGGTGCATATTTTCACATGACAGGAGATCGAGATTTTTTTACTAATCTGGATGAGAAAGATCTTGGAGTGCACATCGAGATGGGCGATGATGGTAGATACAATGCGACCGGTATCGGTACCATTTCCTTTGAGAGGGAGTCTAGTAAACCCTTCGTATTAAAGGAAGTGATGCATGTTCCAGGATTGAAGAAGAATCTTATCTCTGTGGCGATGTTAGAAGACAAGGGATATGATGTTGTCTTTAGCGAGGGAAAGGCTTTCCTGCGTAGTAAGGCAACTGGTGAGACCTGGAGGATAGGGGTTCGAGTTAAGAACCTTTATCAATTTCAGGTAGATGGCTACGCAGCAATGGCAGGCAAGGCAGAAGGAGTGGTGAGCCGAGATGATGGCAAGTTGTGGCACTGGAGATTGGGCCACCTTCACCATGGAGCTTTGAAGATACTGCACCAGATTTCTACTGGTCTTCCTAAGGGTACTCTTAAGCAGTCAGATCAGTGCAAGGGATGTACCTTGGGAAAATTTGTGAAAGCCACCTTTCACGAGAAGGATAGTCGCGCCATGACGATCCTTGAGAGAATTCACACATACGTGTTTGGACCTTTCTCAGTAGCTTCGACAGCAAAGCACAGGTACTATGTGATATTTGTTGATGATTTTTCTCGTAAGTGTTGGATCTTCTTCATGCAGAAGAAGAGCGAGACATACTCAAAGTTCTGTGAGTTCAAGGCACCGGTTGAGAAAGAATCAGGGAAGCAGGTGAAGGCTCTTAGGAGCGACAATGGTGGTGAATTCATCTCTGGCGAATTCAAGGACTTTTGCAGCGTAGAAGGAATTCGAAGAGAGCTCATAGCACCTCATAACCCACAGCAGAACGGGGTTGCCGAGCGGAAGAACAGAACAATCGTGGGTGTTGCACGGGTGATGTTGCATTTTGACTGGGCCTTCCCATACAATTGTGGGCCGAGGCATGCACACTGCGAAAGATATGTGTGTAACCGTTGTCCTCACATGATACTTGGCATGAGTACACATGAGGAGGCGTTTTCTGGTAAGAGGCCTGATATTTCCCATTTGAGGATTTTTGGTTCACCTGTTTACATTCATGTGAGGAAGGATGCCAGGAAGAAGCTGGAGCTGACCGCATAGGTTGGGATATTTGTGGGGTACACTGATACGCCCCACAACTATCGTGTGTATTTTCCAGACAGTCGCAAGACTGTTGTGCGACGGGATATCAAATTTCATGAGGATAAAGCCATGAAGTGTTCGCTTGAGAGGGAGCCACACTTGCATGCAGATGAGGAGCTATTAGTTCCTAAGGATGAGTCTCAGGATGTGGATCAGCCACAATATGAGGTTCATGGAGTGGAAGAGACCACTCAAGCAGCGCCAACCATCAGAGGGCGGAAGTGCACTATAGAAGCTGAGCGACTGGCTCAAGATGCAGAGAAGGTTGTAGGAGCACCTACATCACAGCGCAGAAAAAGATAGTCACCTGACCGGTATACTAGATACATGGCTCTTATGAGCAAGTGTATCGTGACAGAGCCATCCTCTTTCGAGGAAGCTGTGGAGGATCCCACATGGGTAGATGCCATGGTGGAAGATTATGATTCGATTGTTAGAAACAGTGCATGGGAGATTGTCCCAAGGCCGGAGGGGAAATCAGTGGTGGGTTCGAGATGGATCTACAAAGTGAAGCAGGCAGCTGACAGGAGTGTGGAAAAGTATAAGGCAAGATTTTTTGCCCAAGGCTTTTCACAGATTGAGGGGATCGATTATGAGGAGACCTTTGCACCTGTCGCAAGGTATTCTTCCATACGGACGATTCTTGCTCTCTCAGCGCAGATGGGGTGGCACATTCATCAGATGGATGTGAAGACTATGTTCCTCAAGGGATTCATTGAGGAGGAGGTGTACATAGAGCAGCCCGAAGGTTTCAAGATCTTCAGCAGCGAGTCGCATGTGTGCAGGCTCAAGAGAGCGCTGTATGGGTTGAAACAAGCACCTCGTGCTTGGTACACACAGATAGACAGTTATTTCACCGGACTTGGATTCTTGAAGTGGGGGCGGATTCTAACCTATACCGGATTGGTGGAGGGAAACTTGCGATCATTGTACTTTATGTAGATGATTTGATTTTGACGGGTGATTAACTGTTGATACTCTCATGCAAGGCTGATCTTGCAAAAGAGTTTGAGATGAAGGACTTGGGCCTCCTTCATTATTTCCTGGGATTGGAAATTTGGCAGCATAGTGATGGACTGTTTGTGTCTCAAGGCAAGTATGCCGGGGAGATACTGGAGAAGTTCAACATGCATGGCTGCAAGCCTGTTGATACTCCTCTTCCTGGTGGTTGGAGGAAGGAGGATGCTACATCAGCAGATGTAGTGGATTCCACTGTTTACCGACAATTGGTGGGGTCGCTTATGTATCTGGTCAATACACGACTTGACATATGCTATGCTGTTAACCAACTTTCACAAGCTATGGTTAAGCCTACCAAGCTATTTTGGAAGGCGGGGAAGCATGTATTGAGATATCTCAGAGGCACATCGGGATATGGATTATGGTACAGACAGTCGGATGAGGTGAAGCTGTGTGGCTTCACAGATGCAGATTGGGCAGGGAGCCCAACGGACAGAAAGAGCACATCTGGAGGGATTTTCAATATCGGGTCGACGGCATTGTTTCTTGGTACGGCGGGGAAGCGAGGGTCCACGGCACTCGATCCCGGCGGAGGGCGAGGAGTATGGCGGCGATTTTGGGCACATGCGAGGCTATATGGATGAGGAAGATCCTGGTCGGGTTGTTCGGTTCACACTTGGATCCTACGCAAGTTTATTGTGATAATCGAGTTGCATCAAACTCTCGGTTAATCCGGTATTTCATGATAGATCTAAACACATTGACATCATTATCATCATTTCGAGAGATTTTGTGTGCGAGCGGAAGATCATGTTACTTTCATACATTCCCATGGAGGATCGGGATCTTTGATATCTTGGCAGAAGGCGCTCACCGGAGAAAATTCGAATACCACGGGGGGCAAGATAGGGGTTGCAGATAATCCTTATCTTGTTGAGAGGGAGTGTTGAGATTGCAACGAGATGATGAGCTTAGTGGAAAGGGTTGCCTTCACTAAGTGGGCCGCGAGCTATTTTTTGGCGCAAAGTCTATTTTTAGACATATGGATCATGTTCTATGAGTTGCAGGATGCTATTTGTGGATGGTTGGTCAAGTCGGAAAAAATAGATGGACTTCTATTTTTAGACATATTGGGCGGAATCTATTTTTAGATTGCCGGTCTAAAAATAGATATGTCAAATATTATTAGCTCTTAATAATATTTAGACTCTAAACATTATCTTATTCTCTTGGAGCACTTCAGTTAAGTGCACAGATGTGGCACAGGAGCTGACAGAAGGAATTACGCTATTCCTAAGGGTTATGTGGAACTATTGCATGGATACTTCAGTTAGAACTCATGTGACAGAGTTTGGTGGAGTTGATTGAGGAAGTTAATGGAGTTGTGTTTAGTTTAACTAATCTAAACATAGTTGAGCTATTTGTATCCAGTTTAACTAATTGATATAATTAGTGAGAGTGGTGTGAATTAATTATTAATTAATTCACTAATTATAAACTCATTAATCAAATAAATAATGCATCAGTTAACTTCAGTGCATGGATAGTTTCAGTGGAGACCAGTGCAGAAATAGGTGAAAGAGCAGGTTAACTATCAGTTGTGACTATACTGTTGCATATTTGCAACAACCAGTGATTGGTGAAGCCCATGAGGATTGTGCAGTACAAACCAGGTGGTTTATGTTATTTAATGAGACATCCCATAGCATTGATTACGCAATAGAGGTTGGCTATCAAGTGGCAAAAGATTGGAGCATGTGTTTTGCTAGATCTCGCTTGATAGTGTGTAGCAATTCGAGGTTGTGCTGAGAGCTTGTGAGGAGCTTTGTACTATGATTGTTACATGATCTCCATGACATATAATATACAGATAGTTGGGGTTTTCAGCTTTAAGCTTTCCCATTAAATACTGTGTTCATATGTGTGATTGTTTGTGGTTTAATGTGTGCATGCAATTGATTTTATTTCCGCAATTAATGATCAATGGTAGAAGAGATTATGTATTATGCATGAAGTTAAAATAGTGTGTGTTCAGGAGAATCTCAGTGAATAATATATCAGTTATTCAATTTTCTACAGTCAGGACTAACATACCTATAACTAAATCCAGGTTCAATCAAAATAGAAACAACTTGATCACAAAGCTTACCGTCCATCTTGATAATAGACACCTGGTGATCTGCCTGATTGTTATCCAGTGCTGCATAGATCCTGGGAATGCTCTGTCCAACATTTCCCCACTATTTGTGCCCCCTGCGTACTGTACAACTACAGTATACCACCCTGATGTTGTATACAATCTCTCCCGCGATGATCTTTGCCACAATTCCAACCCTGTATAGGCTTCCAACCTTCATCCTTATTCTGCTCCTCAGATTGAAATCCCTGTCCTATACCAGATGTATTGAACTTCTTAGGTGGTGCAACATTTTCTTTATTAAATGTGTCCTGAGGTCTTGCTCGCTTCTTGTCTCCTTTCCTTTGTTCCTTTCATTACCTCTCCAATATGTCTTAGTATCATATTTTCGCTTTGATTGTTCATAACAATGTTTTAGTTTTCAAATGGCATCCTCCAATGATCTAGGCACATAAAAATCAATCTTGACTTTGAATTTTATTGACAATCCACTAATAAATCTTTGAGTCTTGGCCTTCTCCTCCTTGAGGTAAGGCACATATCGCAACAACTCCAAGAACTTGTTGGTGTATTCCTCATTAGTCATAGATCCCATCTTTAGATCATAAAACTCTTTTTCCTTGTCATCGTAGTATCTCTCTAATAGATACTTCTTCCAGAATAGTCTCTTGAACTCACTCCAAGTCAGCTCCTCCTCATAAATATCTCTGACATTCTTCATATCTTCCCACCAAATATTTGCTTTACCTTTGAGGCTGAATGTAGATATTATGCCTTTCATGTTTTCTGAGTAATCATGCAACCTAAAGAAATTCCTTATGCCAAGAAACCACGCCTTTGCATCTTGTGATTTATTAATTTGTTCGTAGAATTTAGGTGGCTTTTCTTTCTTAAACTCATCCAACAAATATCCCTTGTCACACCTCCTGTAAGGATGATAATGATGACGATCATGATGCTTGTAAGAACTAGAACTAGAATAGTACATGTTTCTGTCACCTCTCCTATTTGGAGTGTCCAAGAACCTTCCATATCTAATTGTGTCATCTCTATCCAACCTGTGACCACTAGGAGACCTGCCATATTCCCCATTCATCCCATCCTCTTGGACATAGTTGATCCAAAGTGGTCCTTGTTTCTGCAAATCTAACAACATTTGGAGGATTACTGCATTAACCTCTGGTTGCTTTTCCTGTGCTTGTATGATTCTTCCATTATCTGCTATACAACTCCTGATTTCTTCCCTCAAACTTCTCAATGTGTCTGCCAAGTCATAAGAGTTCCCAACACCATGATTATCATCTAATTCTGTTGGAGCGGGCTCCCTTAGGACCTCAATTCTGGATAAAAAATATGGTATTTTTTGTAATTTAAGTCGTACGCGCTAAGAAAAGCACAGGTCAAGGGGCTTTGGGGAAAGTCAAATCCCCTCATGAGTTGTAATGGGCAAAAGGGTAGAACTAGGGGTTGCAAACTACAGTTTGGTGAACCTTAGATGAGCACAGGCTAAAGATATAAATATGATTTCAGATCGATTTGAGTAGATAAGTTATAATTCAACACAATAGACAGCAGGATCTACCCCTTCCAGAGCGCAATAGTCACTCTAGAGTAGTTAGAACTGCGCGCGCAAGTGCAGACCTGCCCAGAGGTGGGGATAGACTTGTCCATGCTGCCTAGCGGAAAGTTTCACGCAATAAAAACTATCATCATAGATGAACTGCAATGCAGTGAGGTGCGCGTGTACTAGCAGTTGAGAAAAGTTGAGCAGAAGGTTGCGGTGAAGACTAAAGAGTCACTCCAAGCTCAATCAGCGCAGCAGGCGGTTATGGCTTAGCAAGCAGAGTTAGAGCATCTGATTGACAGAATGTTTGACCTACCAGAGGTGGAAATCCCTCCATCCGCCGCGCTGCAGGTAAAGGTTGAGAGTTTGGTTGCAGCACTGAAATCCTCCCAGTCAAAGGTGCAGACAGTAAAGGCAGAGTTTGAACAATGGATCGCAAAGTTGCAAGATATTTTTTTTATCCCAAAACATTCCTTTATTCATTCACAGTTCATATCATCCTTACAATACTTTCGTTCTATCTACGCACATAGCCAGTGGGGTCCAGACACAGCAGGACTAAGGTCTCCACACACACAGCCAGCAGGAGCCTTCTAACCCATACAAGTTCGCTTTTCAGCTTAGAACACCATCCCAAAACTTTTTTTAGACTTACAAATTATCTACTCGACTCGATCTAGACTCTTATTTATATCTTTAGCCTGCGCTCATATAAGGTTTGAAAATTGTGGTTTGCGGCCCCTAGTTCTACCCTTTTTCCCATTACAACTCATGAGGGGCTTTGACCCGCCCCAAAGCCCCTTGGCCTGTGCTTTTCTTAGCATGCACGACTTAAATTACAAAAAATACTATATTTGTATCCATAATTTCGGTCCAAAGGGACCCCACTCCAACAGATTCATAAGGATAATATTTTTAATCTACCATCTTGCTATTCATATTTTATTTCTTTCCTAAAATTCATACTATTTCCACTAAACCAAATCACAATAAACCAAAGTACCTTAGCATAATTCGAGGAGGATATCTCATCTTCAATATCAACTAATCAACATAATACATGTATAGATATAATCATATCATCATATAGACGTATAACACATAGTTGTATCAACATATAAACATCATTCTATCTAGATTCCAATCATCAATGTATGACCATTTTACTACACATACCATGACCTCATGCATGAGAACATCCACCATACCAATGTAAACTGACAATACACAAGCATAAGCACGAACAATACACAACCATAAACAACATGTAACAATATGTAACCAAACATACACGGATAATACATGTAACAACATATAACCAAACATACACGGAAAATACATGTAAGCACTTTGTTAGCCATCAATAAATTTTGTCACAAAAAATTATGGCTAAAACAGGTCTTGAGCCTTCAAGAGATTATTTTCATATAAAATTACTCATTCTTGAAGCCTTATGGTGTTTTCTAAAAAAAAAATCAATCTTCACTGTTGTTCCTTCGCTGTTGTTCCTTCACTGTTGTTCCTTCACTGTTGTTTCTTTATTGTTGTTCCTTCGTTGTTGTTCCTTCGTTGTTGTTCCTTCACTGTTGTTCGTTCGTTGTTGTTCCTTCACTGTTGTTCCCTTATTTTTTCTACCCCCGCGTGCCCCTTGTAAAAAAGGTTTTTTCCTTTGTATTTATCCATAACTGGATTTTTACATTTTAACACTGAAAACCAAAGTTTGCCCGACCTAAAAGCCTTCCCGCTACGCGACAAAAAAGGTGAAATCACCCCGGCCCCACCACGTGTTTCCACCGCACATATTTCTATTTTTCGCGCTTATCTATGACCATTGATCCTCAGCCCGAAGATCTAACGGTCCCAAACACATTTCACCAATAAAAACAATCGCTCGTTTTTTACGCGAAATAGGCGGTTTTCGCCTGGACATGTGTCAATCAAAGACTTGTATCGCATTCATTCCCAGCTAAACCGTTTACCACTCATTTCGTGTGTGAAAACCATTCGTGGTTTTCTGAAACCGTCTATTCACTATTTCGCTCCAATATTCAAATTAAACCCTGTTTTCACAGGTTTTGTCCGCAGAACCTCATCCGCATGCAATTTCTCCTCCTCACTACTCCATACGCCCTCATAAACCTCTGAAAAGCAGTAAACCACAAAAAACGTAGGGTTTCATTAATTGTTTTGTTTATTTTGCAGGTTTTATGGCGCACCAAGCCCAAGGGGCCATCCCACAGTCGAGGTCAAGATTCATGGCCTCAGGTTAACTCTGAGAGTCTGAAACGAAAAGGGATGGGGTTGTATAAAGGTTCAAACCCTCGACAGGTTATGAAAACTTTCGGCGCATAAAGAAACCCCTGCACACAAACAAGAACACACAGTCAAGGATAAATATTAAGAGATAAAGAAATTATGAAAAAGCATAAACAGAAAAAGGCAGATTAAGAAGAGAACACAGTTAAAGACAGGTGGAAGAAGTTGAAAAAGGTCCAAAAGGAGATAAAGGAATAGAACAAATGATTTAAGAAGTGATAAAGCAAAAGACAGCAAAGAAGATTAATTAAAAAAGCATATCAAGGCTAAAAGGCCTTAAAACATAGTTTTATGATGAAATCAAGGGAACTTAGGCTAAAGTAGCCTCGGATAAGTCAACACAGAGCAGTTATTCACTTGATAAATCAAAAGTGACACCTTTCACTTAATTTATACCTCAAAAGACAAATAAACATCTATTACACTAAAGAAGATATTATAAACTGTCAGAACAATTAATATAAAGACAGAAAAAGGCCTCAAAGTCAATATTTTCAGCTATTTCATCCTTAGGAAGTAAAGAAAGATTTATTACACAAAGAAGTAGTTGAGAGACATTCCTTACTTATGCCTTGCATGGTTTTTAAGGATATGAGTGCATTTACTATGTCATTTATAACATTTAAACCCTAGATGGTTCCACCTCCTCATTTGCAGCATAAATACTGCATTCGAACTCATTGTATTTTGGGCATTTGATGACTCTTTGAAGTAATACATAGTTTTGTTGAAGTTGAAAGAAATTTGATGTTTTGGAACCTGTGGATGTTTTGACCTGTTTGTTGATGGAGAAAGCTCTGTATTGGATCCCTGAGCTTCGCTGTTGGGGAAGTATTCTAATCTGTTAATTTTTTTCCTGTTTTCCATTCTGTTTTCATAAATTCTTGCTTGCAGTAGAGTAAAAAGTTTAGGTTAAGAAATGTCTCCTAGAAGCACCTTAGACCTATTTACTCTTCACTGTCTTTATGTTTTAATCTGATGAAGGTTTTATTGAGTAGTTTGATTGCTTTTCAACCTTTATGCTTTTTTGTTTCCTAAATAGTTCAATACAGTGGCCTCAAGAATTACTTATGGTTTTCCCTGCTTTCTTTTTGCTATTTAAAAACTGTTTTTGAAGTCTCCCTTCAAAGTACCATTGTCCAAAGTCTACCAAAGAGGTTTGTTTTGATCATGCCCTTTGTACTTGCTCAAATAATTGTTTTGAAGGTATTTATAGTTGTAATCACAGATGTTTAGGAGTTCCCTCTTCTATGAATGCAGTTATTTGTGAGTCTTGAAGGTTTTCTTATCCATGAAAGTGAAATATTTGGATGAAATAGGGCGTTCCCCAACTCCTATATTTCATTTGAATAGTTTGTCTTGGAATTATTATTTGCTGAAGTGTGGTTTCTAGAATTTATGGTTAGCCCTGTCTATGGAATGCCTCTTCATGTTTTAATAATGTTTTAAGTCCCTATGTTGAGGAGTACATATAATTAAGGATTCTTAATTTCCCTTAGTTATACTTCTCCTTATAAATCCTTAATGTCCATTTCATTTCATCCACCAAACCCAAGATCCGCTGGCCAAGTTAGATTTGCCCTTTGATATCCCATATGCATTGATTGAGTTTGTTATAACTTCTTCTTGACTCCATTTCCCAATGGCTCTGACTTTTCCCCTTTCTATCTATGTTTCCTAGACCATTCATGTCCAACCAACCAAACTCAAACCAACAAACTTTCACTTAATAAATAGCCTAAAATCAACCCTTAAAAGCAAACAAGACATATCTTTGCAAACAAATTGAGAGATCCCTCTCTGAGACTAGGAGGGCTAGATCCTGGAGCTCTAAAGACTGGTTTATATGTTGCCTTGTCATTTAGTATGCCAATCTACTAAATAACAGCACACCAAAATTTTGGCGATCACGGTGGGACCTCTGAGTTCATAGTTGCCTAGCAAGCTCTTATAGACTCATTAGTCCTTCAAACAACCATAGAAACTCATAAAATCCAAAAAACATTCAGATTGGTTTCATAATAAACATTGGTGGTGGACCATAGAATATTTTACCTCCAAAAAGAGCTAAAAATTTTCACTTGGCGACTCCACTGGCCTCCAGTAGGCCTATTACTTCAGTAATCCTTGTAAACTCCCCTAGGAATGCATTGAGCAAACCCAATCATGTTGTTGGTGGACAGCAAAGTTCAAAACTTCCACCCGGCGACTCCACAACCTCCAAAAGACCAAATGACTCCACTGGTAGAAGACTCTGAATTGGTTGACAAGATACAGTGACCTCTTTTCTGATTTACAAACATGAATTCAGATACAGACCCTGTTGGGGTTCCCATGTTTTGGCCAGATTGGCAAGACCAAAAGATGAGACAACATCAAACCGCTTTCAGACCTCAGGATCTAGCCCTCATGGGTCCAGAGAGGGATCTCTCTATGATATGTCAAAGGTATATGACTTTGAAGCTCAAGGTTTAAGATATTAGGCTAGTTATAAGGCTCAGAGTTTGTTTGTTTGATTGTTTGAGTTTGGTTGTTGGGAATCAGGAATGAAGGGTTCAATATAAGAAAAGGCAATGAGCAGAGAGGATTTTAGGCTAAGGTAGATAACTCAGAGAACATCAAGGCCATTGGGCAATGGAGTCAGGAAAGGGTTTACTTGCTGTTCAATGTGCAAGCTTTTAGTTGGGCTAGTCATCTAAAGCATTGGATCCTAAAATGATTGTGTGGCATGGAACATTAAGGATTGAAAATGAAAAGAGGGAAACCATCCAATTTTGTCTATAGATCAGGTCAAAGGTCATTTAACTCCAGACCTTCTTGGACATAATCAGACGCAACTTGAGGGAACTTGGAAGGTTTAATGAAATGGAAAGATCCTAGTGAGGCAGAGATAGAGTTCTAAACCCCCCAGTGTTCTCAACTCATTTAATTAAATCCAAACAAGAACATCTAAAGACAGATCATGTTAATTCATACATCACCTAGCAATATATCAGACCACTACACTGGTTAAATTAATTGAAATCAATCCTTAGATAACACATTTAGTAGAAAACATAAAGGCAAGGAGAGCAGAAACATAGGGTGCCTAACAAGGGCAAATCCTATGCCAGATTTCTGATGCAAGCCAGAAGAAGTGTAATGGAATGAAATAAAACACAGAGATATAAAAACATCACTAGCTGCTTAAGATCAGGATCCAAATAATGTGCTTGTCATATTAAAAAACAACACCAGTCATGTACAACATTTCCCACAGCTTGAACATTCAGCCTGAATACATCTTTCTTCAGGCTATCTTACAACTTACACAGAACTATATCTCACAGAAACAGCTTGCAGTTCTCTGATATCTCATCAAAAACCTTTACAATATTATCTCATGAGTTTTATAGCTGAAGGGAAGTAGAGGAGGTAGGTGAAGAACTAAATGCAGTATTAAAACTTCTGAAAAGAAAGAGGGCAGAAGCCCATTCTGTTTAATTCTGAGCATTCAATTCCTGTCACTCTTTGGATGGAAGAGTGGTCTTCTTCAGGCCCCTATTTACTTCGGTATGTCCCTTGATGCACTTTGATCTGCATGACTCTGTGGTACTTTTGGTGAATAAACAAATGATAAATAAACGACTGAGAAGTCTGCCGTATTCATGAGACAAATGCTCTGGTAGCTTCGGACTGTTGTCAGGGTGGAAATTTCTTCAAGAGCATGGTGTAGAATAAAAACTGCATGGGCGCTTTGTCCTTTATGGAGGAAAAACATTCTGCTGTTGTAGAAACCCTGATATGCATTGATTTCTGCGTGTTGTACCTTCTGCGTGATCCCCGAGTCTTCAATCTGGTACTTTGCCTCTAAAACCCTGAACATAAGGCTTATATCTTCATTTGTGTGCCTTAAGCTCTCTGCTACTCCATTTATTTCTCTGACTGCGAAATCTGTGTGTTAATGGCGCCAGGACAGTTTTACAGGGTCAAACCCTACTCTTTTAATGGAAGTCGTGTCAGAGCACTATCCCGGGCTTTTCTCCATGATACGATCTCCGTGTACGCTCTTCCCTATGTTTTTTGTCGCTGTGACAGAAACCCTGAATCATGGCGGCCATTTACTGTTGGTAACCCTGCAAAACACGAAAACCTGTTATGAAAAACAAGTATCGGGGTGGGATGATGTGGACGACTGCGAGGATGATAGTGGGATTGCGGAGAAATGGCGAAAAAATGCAGAGGAATGGTGGAGAAACGCTCTGGTGAAGGTTGGCGAAAAACAGTGGAAGGTGTCGGGGCAGATGTTTAACGTAAAAAACATTAAAATTTTAATCTTTGAATGGATATAAAAGGGACGGGCGAGAAAAACGATGAAGATACGTGGACGAATGACGTGGCGGGCCTGGGTCAACGACGGACGTGTGATTGAATCTGGACCGTCCAATCTCGGCAGATATCAACGGTGAAAAATGCATCGAAGGGTGGTGGACAGTGGGCCAGGGGTACGACGGCTATGGGCTATCGCGTGCGCAACTTCATGGATCGATCACCGTTGGATGGAGGGCTCTGGATCAGACGGCTGATATGCATATCGCTGCGTGTCCACAGACAAACTTTAATGCGTGATGGGAGGGTGGTTTTCCAGCCGTACCGATGCCACGCGTCAGAAGCTGTATGGAATCGCTCCGTGATCAAAAAATACCGCTCCTCGCCCGAAGGCGATGCGATATAAACCAAGTGGTTTTGAAATAGTGCGCTGCAGGGACCACCGAGACGGGCGTACTGCGGACCGTCGGATCTGCGGGTAAATAGACGGCGATGGCGCGATCGGGGTGATGAACGAGGTAGACCATGGGCGTTGTAGAGTTAACACGGACCGTCTGATCTGCGCCGATCGACGGTTGATATTGCCTCTGATACCAATTGAGATCAGCACTTTTTGGTTAGCGTCTGGTTTCGGCACCCAGGTCACAAGGTGGAAGAAAAGCCGAGGGGCTGGCCGAAAGATGCTAGCCCTATTATAATGTTAAAAGTGGGTTTTTAATCCATTTAGGTGCATTTAAAACCAAAGGAGGGTAGCGATAGGGAACAAAGGTGAGAATTTGGCTAGACAAAAGGTAAAGGTGGGTTTTCAAGGGGATTTGGGGAGATTGAGGGGGCCATAAAGGGGAATCTTTTGAGAGGTTTAGAAAGGTTAGGGGGGTGATTTTGGGGCAAAGAAAAGGGGTTTTGACAAAGGGAAGAAGGGATGAAAAGGGACATTCTGCAGGGATATGAGGGCAAATTAAAGCCTTTGGGAGCACCATTCTTCACAATAAAGAGGCTTTATAATGGGAACAGCAGAGGGGATTTCATTAAAATTCAAAGGCACAGGATACCTCAAGGATGATGTGTCTTCAGGGGAGATGCATTCCTTGAAGGCTCAAAAAACAATTTAGCCCCCTACTTTTGCTTTGTCAAAAATTGATAGGGGGGCTAACAGTGGCTCCACATGGGGATGGCTTCTTCTTGAAGGAGTCAAGAATTCAGAGAATAGATCTTTGGATTAGGCCAGTTGCCTACTACTTGGCACATCCTTTTCTTTCTTTAGATCAGCTGCCACAATATGAAGACATTATATCAGCAGAAAAAATTTCCCAATCAATCTACTTACCCACACTACAGTCCTAGCATTTTTTCTTCTTCTAGGGTGCATTTGGACTTGCAGACCCTTTACATCATTTATTTTTTACAAACAGGAAAATAAACCTATTCTATTTCTACCCTTATTACTCCATGAGACCAGATTAAATTGTTGGTCTCACATGTTTCTCTACCTAATATAATATCTGCTGGGATTAAACTGTCCAGCAGATTTCTTCTCTATATTCTACGACAGAAATTGAAAAAACAGTCAAGCCAAGATTAGACTGTCTGACTTGTTGTGGATCCAAGGCATAAAGACAGTTGCACATGGACAGAAAATTGCAGAAAACTGAAAACAAAACTGTGAATGCTTGAAATCTGAAACTTGAAGTATCCTTCTTCTCTTTGTGACTCAAGTTTTGAGCATGTTAGAGTCACTTCTTTTCTTCATTTCAGCTCTGGTTTTGGGCATGTTAGAGCTGATTCTTCTTTCTTCTTTGCTGGTCCAGATTTTGAGCATGTTAGGACCAGCTGTCTTACTTTCTTTGGCTCAGGTTTTGATCATATTAGAGCCAATCCTTTGCACTTTAGAGGTTCATGTTTTGAGCATGTCTGAACCTCTCTTTTTCCTCTATTTTTTGAAACATTTTCTCTTTTTTTTTTTAAATAAAAAACTGCAATGGTATGTACAATGGTAATGGAAACCGGAAATTGTAAATCAGCGGAAGTAGTGTTTGAGCATCCTGCCATTGACAGGACCCCCTAACAGCTTTGTACCATCTAATTCCTGTAGGAAAAAATCATTTGGACCCACAGTGGCCTGGATGATGTACGGACCTTGCCACAGACTATCAAACTTGTTGTGCTTTCCTTTATCCTCTCTTCTTGAGTCCCACTTCAGAACTTTATCCCCAATTTTGAAATCAACAGCTTTGGTTCTTTTGTCAAACAATTTCTTTATACTCTCCTGAACTTTCACTGCTCTGTTGTAGACCTCTTCCCTCGTTTGCTGGAGATGAATTTTCTGGTTTATTCTCCTCACCATACTGTCTTCTTCTGTTTGAATCTCCTGGACCAGCTTGATCACTGGCACCCCAAGGCTGGTAGGAAACACTGCTTTTGTCCCATAGACAAGCTGATATGGTGACATGCCAATGGATTTCTTTGTTGTAAGCCTGTCAGCCCACAAAGCATGTACCAGCTTGTTATGCCATGACTTTTTGTTCTCTTCCAGCAACTTTTTTATGATGATCACCATGCTTTTGTTTGATGATTCATCTAATCCATTACCTTGAGGGTAATAGGCAGTGGAATGACCAAGCGCTATTTGATACCTGTGACAAAAATCAACCATTTTCTTGGATTTGAAAGTAGCAGCATTATCAGTGATTATTTTCCTTGGGAAGCCAAACCGAGAGAGGATATGGCCCTCTAGGAAACTAATGATGACTGAATCTGTGGCATTCCTAGTAGGTATGGCCTCTATCCACTTAGTGAAGTAGTCTGTGGCTGTTAGGATCCATTTTTTTTGTGCAGAAGAAGCAGGGTGAATCTCCCCTATGAAATCTAGGCCCCATTGCAGAAAGGGACCTTCAACGATGATGGGTTGTAGGGGCAAAGGGAGGAGTTTTCTTTTGCCTTCAAAGATCTGGCATTTGTGGCAAGCAATGATCATCTTATGGACATCGTTGAAGAGTGTAGGCCAATAGTAGCCAGCTCTGAGTATTTTGTTTGCAGTGGCTTTCCAGCTCAGGTGGCCTCCACATTCTCCTACGTGGAATTCTTGTTTAATCCTCCCTGCCTCATTTTCAGGCAAACATTTAAGCAATAGGCCATTTGGATTTTTCCAGTATAAGCATTCATTCAGAACACAGTAACTTCTAGCTTTTAGCTTTAAGAATCTAGCCTTGTTCTTCGATAGTTCAAGGGGGGCATTGAGGTGTGTAAGCACATACAGAATGTCAGAATACCAAGGAGAGCTCTGAAACTTTTCCTCAACAGTGGGATCAGGCAATTCTTGTTGCTCATCCAAGGTATTTACCATGTTAATGTCTAGGGCTTGTAGATTTGATTCAGCCATTAATTGAGCTAGGCCCTGACCTTTAATCAGTTTGGTGGGTTTTATCTCAAGGTCGTATTCTAAGATCATAGCAATCCATTTGCCCCTTTTCCCATCTGGGTCCTGGGACAAAATATCTTTGACTATTATGTTAGGCACATAAGCTATGGTGTGGGAATGCAATATGTACACCCTAAAGTCTTTCAAGGCCTTAATCAGAGCATAGGCCTGTTTCTCCATTATGTTTTATTTCAAGGGTGCATCCCTTAGTGCTTTGTTGAAAAAGGAAATTGGTTGTTCCATTCCCTCTGTGTTTTTCTGCAGAAGCACTGCAGCTATGGTATGCTTAGAGGCAAATGAAAAGATCAGGAAATATTTTGAGAAATATGGGCTGATCAGAACAGGAGCTTAGGTGAGTGCAAGTTTTACTGATTCAAAAGATTGTTTAGCTCCAACAGTCCATTTAACTCCCACACCTTTCTTCAGCATGTTAGTCATATTCCTAAGGTGTTTAGCTAGGTTGGGAATAAACCTCCTAAGGAAGTTAATCTTCCCAATGAAGGACTGTAATTCTTTGATATTTCTTGGGTGTGTGATATGTAGTATTCCCTCAACTATTTGTGGGTCTATCTTAATTCCCTTTTCAGATATAATGTGGCCAAGAAGCTTTCCTTCTTGTAGCCCAAATACAGTCTTTTTAGGATTCAATGACAGACCAAACCTTCTGCATTTTTCAGACCAAGCCATCAGTAAATTTTGTCACAGCAAATGATGGCTAAAACAGGTCTTGAGCCTTCAAGAGATTATTTTCATAGAAAATTACTCATTCTTGAAGCCTTATGGTGTTTTCTAAAAAAAAAAAGCAATCTTCACTGATGTTCCTTCGATGTTATTCCTTCACTGTTTTTCCTTCACTGTTGTTCCTTCACTATTGTTCCTTCACTGTTGTTCCTTCGCTGTTGTTCCTTCGCTGTTGTTCCTTCACTGATGTTCCTTCACTATTGTTCCTTCACTGCTATTCCTTCACTGTTGTTCCCTTATTTTTTCTACCCCCCACGCCCCTTGTAAAAAAGGTTTTTTCCTTTGTATTTATCCATAACTAGATTTTTACATTTTAACACTAAAAACCAAAGTTTTCCCGACCTAAAAGCCTTCCCGGTACGCGACAAAAAAGGTGACATCACCCAGGCTCCACCACGTGTTTCCACCGCACATCTTTCTATTTTTCATGCTCATCAATGACCGTTGATCTTCGGCCCAAATATCTAACAATGCCAAACAAATTTCGCGTTCATCTCACCAATAAAACCAATCGCTCATTTTCGATGCGAAATAGGCGGTTTTCGCCTGGACACGTTTCAATCAAAGACCTGTATCGCGTTCATTCCCAACTAAACCGCTTACCACTCATTTTGTATGCGAAAACCATTCGTGGTTTTCCAAAACCGCCTATCCACTATTTCGCTCCAATATTCAAATTAAACCCTGTTTTCACATGTTTTGTCTGCAGAACCTCCTCCGCATGCAATTTCTCCTCCTCACTGCTCCTTACGCCCTCATAAACCTCTGAAAAGCAGTAAACCACAAAAAATGCAGGGTTTCATTAATTGTTTTGTTTATTTTGCAGGTTTGATGGCACTCCAAGCCCAAGGGACCATCCCATAGTCGAGGTCAAGATTCATGGCCTCAGGATAACTCTGAGAGTCTGAAACGAAAAGGGATGGGTTCAAACCCTCGACGGGTTATGAAAACTTCCAGCGCATAAAGAAACCCCTGAACACAAACAAGAACACACAGTCAAGGATAAAGAATAAGAGATAAAGAAGTTATGAAAAAGCAAAAACAGAAAAAGGCAGATTAATAAGAGAACACAGTTAAAGACAGGTGGAAGAAGTTTAAAAAGGTCCGGAAGGAGATAAAGGAATAGAACAAATGATTTAAGAAGTGATAAAGCAAAAGACAGCAAAGAATGTTAATTGAAAAAGCAGATCAAGGCTAAAAGGCCTTAAAACACAGTTTTATGATGAAATCAAGGGAACTTAGGCTAAAGTAGCCTCGAATAAGTCAACACAGATTATTTATTCACTTGATAAATCAAAAGTGACACCTTTCACTTACTTTATACCTCGAAAGACAAATAAACAGTTATTACACTAAATAAGATATTATGAACTGTCAGAACAGTTAATATAAAGACAGAAAAAAGGCCTCAAAGTCAATCTTTTCAGCTATTTCATCCTCGGGAAGTAAAGACAGATTTATTACACAGAGAAGTAGTTGAGAGACATTCCTACCTTATGCCTTGCATGGTTTTTAAGGATAGGAGTGCATTTACTATGTCATTTATAACATTTAAACCCTAGATGGTTCCACCTCCTCATTTGCAGCATAAATACTGCATTCGAACTCATTGTATGTTGAGCATTTGATGACTCTTTGAAGTAATACATAGTTCTGCTGAAGTTGAAAGAAATTTGATGTTCTGGAACCTGTGGATGTTTTGACCTGTTTGTTGATGGAGAAATCTCTGTATTGGATCCCTAAGCTTGGCTGTTGGGGAAGTATTCTAATCTGTTAATGTTTTTCCTGTTTTCCATTCTGTTTTCATAAATTCTTTCTTGCAGTAGAGTAAAAAGTTTAGGCTAATAAATGTCTCCTAGAAGCACCTTAGACCTGTTTACTCTTCACTGTCTTTATGTTTTCATCTGCTGGAGGTTTTATTGAGTAGTTTGATTGCTTTTCAACCTGTATGCTTGTTTATTTCCTAAATAGTTCAATACAGTGGCCTCAAGAATGATTTATGGTTTTCCCTGCTTGGTTGTTGCTATTTAAAAATTGTTTTTGAAGTTTCCTTTCAAAGTACCATTGTCCAAAGTCTGCCAAAGAGGTCTGTTTTGATCATGCCCTTTGTACTTGCTCAAATAATTGTTTTTAAGGTATTTATAGCTGTAATCACAGATGTTTAAGAGTTCCCTCTTCTATGAATGCAGTTATTTTTGAATCTTGAATGTTTTCTTATCCTTGAAAGTGAAATCTTTGACGAAATAGAGCGTTCCTCGACTCCTAGATTTCATTTTAAAAGTTTGTCTTGAAATTGTTATTTGCTGAAGTGTGATTTGTAGAATTCATGGTTAGCCCTGTCTATAAAATACTTCTTCATGTTCAAATGATGTTTTAAGTCCCTTTGTTGAGAAGTAAATATAATTAAGGATTCTTAACTGCCCTTAGTTCTACTTTTCATTCTAAACCCTTAATGTTCATTTCATTTCACTTGAAAACTTTTGTAGATCCAACAGCTAAGTTAGATTTTCCCTTTGATACCCCTAATTCATCTACAAACTTGTTACAAACTTCTACTTGACTCCATTTCCCAATGACTTATAGATTTCCCTTTTCTATCTTTGCTGCCAAGATCATCATGTCCCACAAACAATCACATAAACTCATGCTTAATAACTAGCCTAAAATCAACCTTTTTCAAGCAAACAAGTCATATCTTTGCAAACATATTGAGAGATCCCTCTCTGAGACTAGGAGGGCTAGATCCAAGGGTTCTAAAGACTGGTTTATGTGTTGCCTTGTCATTTAGTATGCCAATCTGCTAAATCACAGGATACCAACACACTTGACATGTATATGTAACCATTCATACACTCATGACGACACATACAACAATGAAATCCTCTTCCACATGGCGACATCACCACAATCATGACCGACACCATGCATCTACAAAAAGCATATATACCACAAGGATGATTAACACACATGCAACCGACATTAATGCATGACCAACACACACCGCCCATCTAGTCCAAGGGGTGAACCATGCTCTGATACCATTCTATTACACCCTCCTCCCACATGTACCCAAGTAACCAGCCAAAAGAGGTAAACATGTGACAAAGAGTTACTATGATCTTATTCAACCTCCTAGATAACCTTAAGGAAGTGGAACCGACAGAAACACATCAAACAGACCTTCCAAATAAGCAACAGAACTCCCAAAAGCTATCCCAACCACTCAGGCATCCAACCCCTGGGTCCCACTGAGTTTTTATACCTTTAAACCCCTAGATGCTCCCATAATATAGGCATGCGTGTGTCTGGGAGGCTCTAGACGCTCCCATAACATATGCATACATGTGTCCAGGGACTTTTTCCCACTAACTTGTGCCAGGGTCCCCGATATTTGAGCCACTTTTTTAGGCCCATATCCCAGGTCACTTCCCATAAACTCAATGACAAGTTCAAAAATGAAATATAACTGTGAAACAATGGTGCACAAGAAAACATTCGAACAAGGGCTTTATTGGACCCCTACTATGTCACAAATATGTAATCTACAGGTTTAAATAGCATATCTAAGCATAAGGGTCTCATACTTATCAAATAATAGTTAAGAAAAATTGTTGCCTCATCACAATAACTACATTACCATCTAATTGGGCATCGACTCATTGTTCATTCATTTACAAATCAAAATATGATGAGAGCCATACATCATCACCATCATAAAACACATTCATAACCAGCATATCAACAACAAAAATGATGAGCACATAAAAACCATATAAGCCACATAATACCAATCATATTTACCCATCAATACAAGAGGAAAAGAGCTCTTATTGCGATAAGGAAAATGCAACCAAGTATGGGACTTCCACGTTCCACCCGACCATAGACATGGTTGAGCCAAATCTCTCTTCATCCAATCACCCCTGTGCCATATTCAAAGCATGAATGTGGGATCTCATAAACCAAATCCATCAAAACCAAAACAGGGCTTCTAGAGGCCAAACAACCTCAACCCTCAACTAGTGATTCCACCTCACAATCGGACATCACAACCATCATGAATTGGTCTCTACCCAAGTTGTTCTAGGGCTCCAAAGCGTTTGTTCCAACGAAAACTTCCAATACTAGTAACTCAACCCACAACTGTCGTCGGGATTCCAGAGCATTTGTCCAACTAGGGATTCCAGGACTAGTAACTCAACCCACCTAGGGCTTATAGAGCATTTTTCCAATCAAGCCTTCTAGGAACTAATAACTCAACCCACAACCAAAGGAACATGAGAACCAACTAGAAAACAAACAATGAAATGAACCCACAACACCATGACTATCCAGGAAATGGAAAGGCTAGGAAAATCCATTGTCAATCCATTGAATCCTCCATGAAAATGACAGGTCATGATCAAGAAATGACATGCATATACCATGCATGCCAAAACTAGTGAGGAAAACATACAGGAAACTCGATACCTACAATCAAAACCTGTTGTATTTGTTGATCCAGATGTCCTCTTGCGCTTTCCTTCTTGCTCCAAATCTCCAAGGATGCCACACTCTCTAAGAGTGCTCCAATAAAAATCTAAGTATCCAAGAGTATGAGAGAGAGAGAATAATGAGAGCTCCAAAAATACATTGAACAAAAGCCATGAACTAATCCTTAGAAGCCTTCTTATTAATGAGGCCTTTATTTCCTTCATTTTCCATTATTTTCCTTCATTTTCCTCCTCACATGCAACCTTTGACCTCCCTTTTCTCCTATTTTCATTATTTTCATAAATAAATGTGCCCAAAATTCCATTTTTCCTTTTCAAATCCTTATCCATTGTCTTTCCCAATTTCCATAACCATAATAAACCATGTGAACACCCGAACTAGGATGTTTAGCCCAACATTCAGCTTGGAATATGTGTCCCATGACCTTGGTTATTATTTTTCCTTTATTAACTTTTATTACATGGAATTTTCTCTAGGGATGTTACAAGAAACATGGGGTTTCTTTATGCACCACGTCTTGTCTTCTATAAGGTCCTCATTTTCCTTTTGTTCTTATCCATGGACCACTTGTGGTTTCGTGTCATTCGTCATGTGTGATATGAAACCGTGTTGAGCCTGTGCCTCCACTCTTGCTTGGTTTGTTTGGTTCACCACGGTTTCTTCGTCTTCCTCCTAAAAGAGGTGGGGGTCAAAATCCTACCATCCCTTTGGTTTATGGACCGACTTCTTTTTATTTTTTGGCATATTATTTTATTGTAGGCATGTATTCTTCAAATTCCCTGTTTGAAAAAATGTTCGACATCAGAATGTCATGTTCTCATAGTCTAATACTTGGGTCCACTGAAATTTTTTGTGTTTCAATTGAATGTGATCAGGTAGACCTTTATTGAGGTCTATATCAACACATATTCGAACAAAAGTAAAAATTCCTTTCTTTGTTCTTTCTAGGTCCATATTTTTTAATTTCCCCAAGGAGTTTCCAATATCCTATATCACTTTGTGGTGCGAGAAGGGGGGGGGGAGATTTGATAGAATTACCGAAACTGGCATAGTGGAGACCACCATTTTTGTAGCATCAAAATATGGGAACCATGGGGTTATGAAAAGCCCGTCTCTACCCAAAAAACAAGGGTCCATAATTCAAGACCATATCCATATCTTTTTGTGTATCAAAGTAAAGAACCCTTTAGAACATAAATAGATATCATAGTTTGGGGTCCAAGGAGGAAATACACACTAGTGAAGAGCATAAAATTTGGGTCAGAATCCATTAAACCTACATATAATATCTTTTGATTGGAGGGCAGAGAATAGAGAGTTTACCTCTTGAATGTTGACCTCCATAGTTGGTACTTATTCTATCTATTCTACGATGTAGGGTGCCGAGTTATATTGGAGTTGATTGGCTATTTTATGATACTTCCCTTGCATTGCATCCTTGAAAGAGGCAGAGCCACCAGGATTTCTGGAGCCCAAAGCTCCACCACACAGCCTCAAGTTCAAAATAATGGTGGAATTCCACTTGATGCAATAGTCTTTCAACTAATTGGAATCCTAAAGCATCTTCCCTTTGAATAACAAGCACAAATAAAAAGCATAGATTCCTAATATGTTCTCTATTTGTCGTTCCATATTTTCCACTGTGTTCAAGTCCTCATTCCAAAAAATGAGGGACTTCCCATCTATATTTTTTATGAAGATCTAGGTTTGTTTGTCTTTCTTCTAGAGTAGAGAAGGGGATCTAGGGGTAGAATTTTTAAGAAAAAAACCACCCAAAAATGCATACCATTTCAAATACACAAACTCCATAGCCAATAAGGATGAGAAATCATAAAACCTTATGATGACAAATGCCAGGGTAGAGGAAACAAGGGACTCATAAAACATCTTTGTAAGGCACACCCATCACACTGACCTCAAACAAACCAAAGTCAAAATAAAACATATAATGTTTAAAATCTTAGTCGGTCTTTGGTCCTTGAATATATAAATTAGATATGCTTGTGAAGTACCTATTATATTTTGCATTATGTAGCTCATGGGAATCAAACACAAACCACAAAAAAGGAAGTTTTGATTTGACACGGGCCTGAAATTTGGATCCATCTAACAACACCTAGGAGAAAACAAGGGGCAACATCTACAAGCCATGGCAAATCTTTGATGGTAAAAATGAACCCTAGGTCAGTGACGATGGATGGGTGAGGGTCACAACAAGAGCCAACCCTAGATACCAATGTGTACTCCATCATTTTAGAAATCCAATAATAATTGTGAGTTAGCAGTGACACTAAAATATAATTAAGAATGTTGGTAGGGAGGATGATGTGACATCAATTTAAATATTTGAACCCTAAAATCAATGTTTATGTTTTTGGAGATTTCGTTGCAATCAATGCTTTATATACCATATTACAATTTGAATGTCTAATAGGTCATTCATAATACATACACATATTTTTTGTGTCGGAAATACCTTTCAAACCATCTCTATGATTATAATTTTATCATAGTGTACACATTCAAGCACATTCATATGACTATTAATGTATAACAAAAACCTAAATATACACATAATTGAGAAAATGAGTGGAATGAGACCCCAAACTAGAGATATGTGACTATAATAACATAGTTCATAACATCAAATATAAGGTAGACTCCATAGTATTAAAGTGCCATGAAATCCCCATCACACATGATTGATAAGATGAATATTAATTTGGAACAAAATCTCAAAATGAAATGTCATTGCGACAATATATTGAGAAGAGGATTACTCATATGGAAAAAAATCTTAGAGAGTGATATGATGTCGTAATAATATAGCACATAACATCATTCACAACTAATGTTATTGTGGAACAAAATCATATGTGTACAACAAACAAAATGAGTACTAATTTGGATCAAAATCCAACAGACACACAAAGAAAAAGAATACTAATGTGGAACAAAATTCCAAGATAAAGATATGTCATTGCAACGAGATATTGGCAGGACATGTAATAATGTGGAACATATTCTTAAGATATAGATATGCCTTTGCAACAAGATAGTGCATAATATCACATAGAAGGAAACATATGAATGTTGTTGAGTATTAACATGAAATGAACTCCCACACACAATTGAAAAGAGTAATAATGACATGGAATACAGTCTCAATATAAAGATATGCCTCCCTGGATTTGGGTGTCAGTACTGTCCACACCACTTGCATCACGGAGGATTGACAATGCCCTCCACTTGGCAACCGTCATTCCCTCCACGTCACATATGGCTTCCATACTCTTTAAAATCGCCACCTCGGGCCTCTGGCAACATCTTCACATGCTCGACCTTACTGCTCGTTTGCTATCTCTCCAAACTTATTTACTCCACACCATGGAAACCATTTGGTATTTTCCTTCAAATCCCTTGGTCAGTGCTTGGCCTCTCTCGCCCACCTGTTGTACTCTGGCATCTATTGCCACTATTATGCCATCTACCCAACCCTCTGAACCCATCATCTCCACCATGAGTCGTGAAGGGGGAAGAGGCCACCAAGTCAGTTGAGGCAAGGGAGGAGGGCGCCCTCCAACCACCTTTGACAATAATTTCTGAATGGGAACTATTCAACAATGCCATTCCACCTAACATTCGTCGTAAGGTCTTTGATATTGAAGAAAAGCAGATCAACCTTGGACAGAACACAGTTTGGGCATTTCATAATCTTCTTGCCCACCAGCTCAAGGACTGGGAAAGGGACAAATTTCGGGCCACCTGCTGGATTGTTGAAATTTCAACCTTCAACAACCGTGCCACCTCTTCCCTTCAATGCCTCTCTTGTGACTTGGAAATAAAATTCATTCCAGACATTCCCTCCCCCTCCTCCCTCGCTCCGTCGACTTCTTGATTTGTATATGAAAGCTTGAGGTCTTATGGTAAAATTTTCAAGTGAATAGATTAGGTTTTTTTATCTGAATTTATGCAGGAACGCAACAGAATAAACATATAACCATAAATACAGATATGCAGTGGAAATAACACTTCATTTCATTAATATCAAAGAACTGAAATTTGCTTACAGACAGAATGGAAATAAAACTAGCTAGGGCGCTGGTAGTTATCTCTGAGGAGAGATGTGGCAGCTACATGCCTCTGAACTCAGTTACAATGAGGCTCGAGGGCCTATTTATTATTGAGAAATAATGGAGAACCCTAAACATCCAAAAACCTAACCCTAGGAGATGAAGCGCCAAAACTATGGGCATCGTTTGGGTAAATTGGTGTTTCAACTTCCCAGGGACGTAACTTTGGCATACTATCTCTGTTTGACGCACATGATACATCATTAGAAAGCTTTATCCGAGGACTACAACTTTCGCCACAAATATCATTTTGAAACAGAATGATATTCTTTGGAGGCACGATGCCCAAAAAATTTTGTTTAGGGCCTCAAAATGGCTCTGGAAGTTCAGGACCCGAAAAACTGCTAAAAATAGTAAGTTATGCCGAAACTGAAAAACTGAAAGAGACAATGGTGGGGGCCCAAGTGGAATAGGCGGGTGGCCACCAATATCCACCTGAATCATTTTTTAACCATTTATGTCAATTCCATTAACTTATAAACATGCATTAAAATTCAGTTTTTTACATAAATAATCAAGACAATAATACCATAACAGTAAACACAAAACAATAAGTGATGAAGGAGTTCACCCCTCCTAGGCTACATCTCCTGGTCCAACTTCCAATGATTGGGCCTCTCTCATTATGCTCAAAAAAGTGTGTTTAAATCAAGTTACAGTGCTCAGATGGCTTAAAAAATGTCTCCAATGGCTCCAGAACGGTAAAAAACCCCTAGTTGGGCTCTTTCTTCTCCAAAAAAGGCTAAAAAAGGAATGAGTTATGCTCCAATGAAGTTATTCATTATATGTCCTACAATTCACACTTTCCTACAAATTATCCTATAGATTCAGACTTTTTTGGCTAATTAAGTACAAGTCACCTACCCAGTCATGGTCTAGTCAACAATACAGGCTACTGACTATGGACCCTTGTACAACCAAATCACAATTTTTTTTATTGTTTCACAAAACGGACAAAACGTGATATCGAGAGCATCTGATGTCTGATTTGAGCGAAATGAGTTGCGTCGGATTTAAAACGATGAGATATACACATTGGCACTAGTTTCGAGCCATTATGAGAACTTTGAATTTTGAGCATTAAACTGATCCACCCGATCGTTCCTCCCCACTGGAAGCTTTTGGACCTCCAAAAATTCTTTATCAATCGACAGATATATGAGGGTATCCTTCCAGTCTCAACCCACTGAAAGTTACTTGAATTTGACATTTTGAGCTTTTCATGAAAACAAATAATTTTCCCTGATTGTGGAGTCCTTTTCTTGCTGTCACAGATAACATATTACTGCAATTTCCCAAAATATGCAGAACAAAAAACTCCCCTTGAAGGAATAAACACACCCCCTCCTCGGTCGTCAATAAAAGGAAACTTAAACAACCTCAAATTCTTCTCACCTTGAACACTATCGACACAACGATGCTTAACATGTCTAACCTTGCACTTGGCTCGACTCTTGACCAAATGTGATCGCCATCGCCATGCACCGTCCCTTTTATAATCCAACACATTATAAAACCCACAAGAAGAAAAATTGGAACCAATGTCCTCTTTGTAAAATTTCTTTTTCACTTTCTCTTTGACCTCTGCACTCTCTAACACTGGCATATTTCTCACACCATTGTTCAACAATGACGCATGTTGCTGCAAATTTACCTCATCATGTTTACCTCTTTTAGGAGGCAACATGTTAGACTCTTGAAACACCTTATCACAATCATTAGCAACCTCAATGAAATCAGACTTTACATTTTATTCATCTCTTTGAAAGGCCTCATTCACAACATCTTTATGCTTGAACATTAACAATGCGAAATTTTGACTAGCATTAACAATTCTCTTCATTTTTCCAGCATTCATAAGAGAAAAACTCATCTTCTTACTATGTGCTCTAATAATGTAATCAATCCAATTCTTGAACAAGTGATACTTATTCTTATGGCGATGAAATATTTCTCTCCTATCATAAAGATATGGGCTTCCCAAAACTATACCACAAATATCAAGCAAAATTACAGCAAGTTCAACTTCATCAAGAAAGTTTGCGGTGATTGCAAATCTAAGGATGCACCTCCTTGTAACCTGCAACTTTGCATTATCACATACCAAACCTAAGGGTATGATCCAGGATGTGGAATGGTCTCTAAATTTAACTTCTTGACAATGTATTCAAAGATAATATTTGCTTGTGAACCATTATCAAGTAGTGTGTCTATATTGATATGTTTTGAAATAACTCTAATTTGGAAAAGCTCAATTCTTGTCTTTTCATATTGAGTATCATTGAGACAACTTGAATAGATATTACTTGCAATGTCCTTACCTTTCAAACCCATCTTTTTGATATTTGTTTCATCTTTGGAATCATAACCTAAATCATGTTGTATTGTTGCAGTTGTCTTCTCCTTCTCCTTGTTTTTCAACTTCTTAGGTCTCACGTCTCGATGAAGTTTCTATAAATGATCTTCATCATGTCCATATTTGGAACAATGTTTGCATGTGATTTTTTCTTTCTCAATCTTGATGGATGAATTCTTCTTTCCTTTTCCCTTGAACTTACCCTTTCCTTTTTCTCCAGACTCAAAGGTATTCTCACTTGTTTCATCTGAAACATGCTTCCCTCTTTCCTCCAGATGTGTGGCCTTTACACAAACTTCATCTAAACTTGTAGGGTTAAACATGGGAATGGTATGTCTTAAATAACTATGAAAAACTCCAATGTATTTTAGCAAAGTGTCTTGAGATGTCAAATCTACACCCAATATTAGTGCTCTTCTCCTAAACTCTTGTGTAGAGATTTGCACACTTTGTCCCTTTCCTTGCATAAAGTTTTTCCAATCCATTATAGCTTTATGTATGTATGCTAATGGATATAATTGTATTCTCAATACAACAACAAAATCATTCAAAGAGGTTATCAACTTACCATGTTTCTTCATGTCCTCTTGAGTCTCGGCTTCCCACCAAATAAGTGCTGCACTCTCCAACCTTAATGAAGCAAGCTGAATTTTGTTGTCATCATCCTTGATCCTTTGTATCCTGCAATACACTTCAAGTTGACGAACCCAATTATCTAATCTCTAAAAATTTACCTCTACATCATACATAGGCATATAAAACTTTATGTCAATCTTTATAAATGGAGTTTTACCATGTCCCTTTGGAGAATTTGGAGGTTTTTGTGAAGGGCTTGTTGTGGAAGATGATGATGGTGAAGATGGTGGTGAGGATGGAGGTGAAGATAATGGTGGTGTCAAAAATGGTTTGTCACCATTCCCTCCATTACCTTTTGGAGTCTTGTCCCCATATCCACCATCTCCTTTTGAATACTTATCTCCCTTTGGAGGATTGGAGCTCTCACCTTGCAACCTTGTGTTTCTCTCTTCATAGAGAACTTTCACCCTTTGTGTCATGTCAAAGAATGATTTTCTGAAAGCCTTTTCATCCTCTGACATATTTCCAGGCTCTCCTTCATGTGACATGATTGTTGAAGCTTTAGGTACAACTTGAGTTGAAATTTGTGGTGGAGATTGTGGCAAATTTGCTCTCCTTGTCCTTGACCTAACTTAAGGATTTGCAACCATAAAAAAAAATTCTCCTCTCTTGAGCTTCAAAATTGTAAGCATAAAAAACACTTGCAAACAAATTAACCCTCAAAGCAAAAAAGAACCAAAGCTTTGATACCAAATTGATTTGTATATGAAAGTTTGAGGTCTTATGGAAAAATGCGCAAGTGAATAGATTAGGTTTTTTAACCTCTTATGTCAATTCCATTAGCATATAAACATGCATTATAACTCAATTTTTACAGCAATAATGAAGACAATAATACCATAACAGTAAACACAAAACAACACATCTCCTGGTCCAACTTCCAATGGTTGGGCCTCTTTCATTATGCTCAAAAAAGTGTGTTTACATCAAGTTACAATGCTCAAATTTCTTAAAGAATGTCTCCAATGGCTCAAGAACAGTAAAATCCCCTAGAGGGGCTCTTTCTGCTCCAAAAAAGGCTAAAAAATGAATGAGTTATGCTACAACCAAGTTCTGCACTATATGTCCTACAATTCGCACTTTCCTGCAAATTATGCTACAAATTCGGAATTTTTCGATCACGTGGGGCAACAATTTTGTCCCATTCCGGCGATATTCCCATCACGCTAGGTGCAAATTGTTACCTCCTTAATCGCGCTGGTTAGCCCAATATCTGGCTCAATTCGCGCCATTTGTCCTCCTTAATCACCGTTGATTCTGGAATCAGGTACGTCTTCCTGCCGGTTGCAAATCATGGTTTCTGACTGTAGTTTCAAGGTTAGTTCACTTGTGGTTATGGTTAACCTAGTCGTTGTAACAAATTTTTGGACTATTGCATTTGTGAACCCACTGTTCCGACGGTTTAAATCGCCAACATGATTGTTAACATAACCTGTTGTATGAACTTTGGCTTATGGCTTAATACCAAGGTTTATGGTGATGTTTCATAATGGTTTCTTCATCGTAATATATTGCAACCAAAAACTTTGGTTATTGGTTTATACAATGTTTCAGGGCCAGTGTTAGCCCTTAACCCTGGTTTGTGGACCAGGATCAGGGGTTAACCTCGGTCCCCCCCCCCCAATGCCAAACCTCTAAAACTTTAAATAAATCATTGAGACTATAGTAGTTAAGAACTACTGCAACCGAGCTAGTTGGAGGACTTTGCTGCTTGGTGAAGGTCTTGTGCTCGAAACCCCAAAGGCCCGCTTTGGCCCTTAGCATAATTTACATGGCCACAAGGAGGCCACATGGTAGCCTCTGGTTGGCCCACGTGGTCCTCTCTGGTTGGTCCAACTCACCAACACTTAAACCAATGAAATAACACCAATTTCAACCCAATAAAATGTGGCAAAGTGTCAAACAACCACTAGCTAATGAAGGAAAAATCACTTTCCCAATCATGGTCTAGTTAGCAGTACGGACTGTTGACTGTGCACCCATGTAAAACCAAATCACAATTTTTTTTGTTGTTTCACAAAATGGACAGAACACAATATCAGGAGCATCTGATGTCGGATTTAAAACGAAAGAGTTGTGCCAGATTCAAAACGATGATATATACACATTGGTGCTGGTTTCGAGCCATTCTGAGAATTTTGAATTTTGAGCTTTAAACTGATCCACCGGATCAGTTCTGCCTCCCATCCCCTGGGATCAACATCCCCCCATCTTCTTTGCACCTGGAGTACATTCCTCCCATGCTCGCAAAAATTCAGAAGCAACTCTACCATCGAAAACATCTCAGGAAATCGCTCCCTCACTCTCTCCTCCTCGCCCAGGTCCACGCGAGTGTTACATCATCGGGGAGAAGCCATAAGAAGAGGTCACTACTAGCCTTTCCCTCGTAGGTTGTGCTCAAGTGCAGCAGGTTTCCATTTCAACAGATCTTCATAAAGTTAATCAAGCTTCCTCTGGTTTTCATTAGCATAATCTGTTTTGGCACTATGGCTTATTTTTTTAGGGTTGTCAATCTGTGGCTTTGTTCCACAACAATCTACAATTTCAAAATTTTGACTTTCTCATGTTATGTAATGGATTTACAATATATTTTTGTGAAAATTTCTCTAGTTTCCCCTATCAAGGGCAGAGAAATCTAATGGGTTATGGGCAAAGATCCCCTAAGACCTTCAATTTATATTCTATGTACACATTTATATTAATATAATGTGAATCCCTTTGCAAAAAAAAAAATATAGATATATGCCACTTATATCAAGATATTGAGAAGAATAGTATTAATGCAGAAAGGATTTTTGACGTTAGATATATTTCAATGTAATAATATAACATTTAATATAGCTTAAAGAAAAATTATTAATGTACATTAGTATAGAATGAAATCCCTCCTCACATAATTGAGAAGAGGAGTTTCATTTGGCACAAAATCCCAATATATAAATATGCCATTATAACAAGGTTGATCAAGAAAATGTGGTAGAGTATTAATGTTGAATGAAATTCCAAGATAGATTTATACAACTGAAACAAGAAAATGAGAATATGGGTATTAACGTGGAAAGAAATCCCAAGATAAAGATAAACTATTGTAATAAGATACCATGTATCATCACATATAGAGTAGATATTACTTTAATAGAGTATTAATGTGGAACGAAATTTTGTGATAATGATTTTCCACTAATAATGATATCCTCATAATAGGAATATTCATATCGAATAAGATATGCCGCTATTACACATCCTAATATAACCATTGGAAGAAGAAATTTTCAAGCTAAAGATGACCTACAAGACATGACACTAATAACAATGATAGCTTGGGAAGATAAGTATTAATATGAAATAAGAAATTCCACTATAATGAATCAACCAACTAGAACTTACTTGGCATGAAGCCCAATGAAATGATAGCTCGAGAAGAGTAATATTAATATCAAATAAGATATGTCATTGTAATGAATCATAAGAGAACCACTACAACAAGATAATGATAAGAAAAAAATAGATTTATAAGGTATCACACCAAACATGTTAGAAGCGAAAAATAACCTATAACACATACAATGCCAACAACCACTTCAAACCAAAGAAAACCTATATGGCATAACACCAAAACCATTAACCATAATAATGTTAAAGTGAGAGAGGATTTTGTCACATTAATATAAAACTTGATCCTAAAAACCAAATTATAGATTGGTAAGCCTTTTGACATAAATATTACTTTATTAATCATCCCGAGCTCATAATTTTTATTATACATATGGATTCATTCACAACACACCTTACCACAATATTAACACAAACAATTAAAACCTATGATTGTTAGTATGAAACAAAATTCCAATATGAAAATACATCAAATATCATATATTTAACTACAAACCAAATGCAACATTAAAGAAACATGACACAAATCTGCATATCAATTTCAGCATACCATGCAAATATCTTTATATTTATGTGATAATGTATATATAAAATTTATGTTAGCTTAGATTGTTTTTGTTTTTTAAAGCTCATTTTTCTATTCTTGAAAACAAGTATTATATTAAAATCACAAAGTTATGTGTCGGTATGTCACTAGGGAAACCATACCAAACACAAAAGGTGTTTTTAATGACAAGAATTGACCCCATGACCTCCCATTAGCAAGGTGTTTACGACAAGAATTCGACCAATTGAGCTAACCCTTGGGGTTGGGAAAGAAAAACCAGTTGACCAAGAGAGCATTTAGGATTTGTCAGAGTCAGAAGCTTCAACTAGAATGGGGTCCTTCACGTCGTTTGGTGAATAGTCCGGTGTAAGAGATAGTCCTAGGTGACGCTTAAGTTTACTGAGTTTGCGGTCCCTAGAGCACAAAAGCATCTGAATTTCATTGAATAGGAGTAGGATTTCTTCTCGAGCCTCATTCTTGTGGATCAACACCCTACCTAGTAATGCTTTTAGATCCCAATAGAAGTCAACAATGTGCATTTAGTAGTTGAAGTAGCCTTGTGAGTGTCCTATATCTAGAACAACACCTTTACTAGCACTTCAAAGTCTATCAGGAATTATCGTTCATCAATGATTTCTCGCTCTACATTAACAATTATTTCTTAGATCTAAGGTGGAGTATGAACATGAAAATTAGAAGCAAAATTTTCCGCCCTCTGGCGAGCCTGGAATGCACCCATTTCTCGGTAGTAGGTGGCACCCGACCTCACGCAGGCTCATTGACGAGCCATTGTAATGTATAACTAGAGGGAGGAGATAAGTTGAGGGGAGGGACAAAGGATGACAACGTATGAGGTGGGCGAGCTAAGGTCCAGGGGTGTTGGGGGAGGGAGGTGTTGAGGGGGCAACTAAAGTGAGGGAGGGGGTCAAAGAGAAGATGTGAAGGGACTCGAAGAAGGCAAGAGAAACTAAATGAGCCTAAGGCAATAACCAGGGGAAGGGTTACAAAAGTTGGAAACCAAATAGGAGGACAAGCTTGACTGGGGGGTGGACCAATAGTTGCAAGAGGAAACAACTCTGGAGTCCCAAAAAGTACTCAAGATAACAAGAAAGGTGAAGATCCAAAATGAGGAACAACAAGTAGCAAAACTTGAACCAAATAAATACCTAAAACTCGTGCTGCCAAATGAAGCCCAATTCTGCCATAATTACCCAAACCCATCGAAATGCGCTCACAAACCCACAAGAATCAATGTAACTCGTGTCCCCGGAGGCGGTTTTGTGCATTGTTGTGATGTTATGCCTCAATGAATGGTTGATATGTATCATGAGCTTTGTCTCAAAATGTCACATACGACTGAAGAGGATGAGAGAAGTTAAACCACCCTGGTCCTTGAGTGCACTGTAAGAGTTGGGACATTGAATGGCTTTGAATGTGCATCGTTTGCAATGTATGCATCGAGTTAATGAGCAACAATTCCAAGGTTGACATGATTTGTTGTAGTATGATTAGAGAAGGGTGAGAAGGGGTGGGGAGGTGTGTTGCCATGTCCATCCTCTATATCAACGGATGGGAATGTGACAATGCCTCCCCATATGTATCCCACACATAGTAGTCCATTAGGGTATTTTGACTCTTTGTTAATTTTATTTGTATGTAAAATTTATATACATTTATATTAAAAGAAAAAAAAAATCCATAATTAATTAAATATAAATCCATAATTAATAAAATATTTTTCATTTTTGATAAATTTTAATTTATGCATTTTTTTAATTATTTAAAAATAAAATTTCCCACAAGATAACTCATAGGACTACATATGGGCATGGAGTATGCTCTAAAACTGCTTTTGTTTGGTTAAGAGTTCAGTAAACAAATTAAGAA